>CABHPH010122405.1:0-11956 GCA_902168325.1 Peromyscus nudipes | reverse complement strand
GGGGGGGGGGCAGAAAACCTATTAGTTGTGGTCGGCTTTAACAATCTCCAAGTCTGTTTCAAAGAGAACTTTTCTTGATGAGGGGTGAAGATTACACGTATTTGTGGGTGTTAGGGATTATGCTGGTCTTGTAAAGTGATGGCTATAGGTTCTCCAAGATCCATCTCAGTAGCCCAGAGCAGTTGTCTAACTTTCCAGTACCAAGGATTATTTTTCTCTCTTGCTGAGTGGGTCTTAAGTCCAATTAGAGAGCTGTTGATGACTGACCAATTATGTATGCATTACTGCACCCTTAGGGTTATAATGCCATGCTGGTCATTATTATGTTTCATAGGCATCATAGCTGGGTAGGACTTTTGCTTCCCTCTTTTCAAAACTTGTATGGCTCCTTCTGACACCATGAAATGTAGTCTTCAGGAAGAAGGCATTCATTTAGGTCAGATCCAGATCAGGTTCCTCTGGGCCCTTTGTCTGAAGTACATGGTGTTATCAACAATAGAGACTTACCTTCCAACTCTGGCTTATAACCAAGGGCAATAGCAGCGGCTATTACAATGTGTGTAATACAGCAGTAGTTCTCAATCTGTGGATCACAACCCTTCTGGGGATAGAATGACCCTTTCCAGGGGTCACCTAAGATCACCAAAAAAACACAGATATTTACATTACAATTCATAAAAGTAGCACATTGTTATATTATGAAGTAGCAATGAAAACAAGTTTATGTTGGGAGTCACCACAACATATGGAACTGTATTAAGGGTTGCAGCATTAGGAGGGTTGAAAACCACGGTATTATACTATTTTGGGAGTCTCTTAGAAAACCCCGATGAACAACTCAAAAGAGGACTTCTCATGCCTGGTGTTAAGGTTTTCATTAGAGGGTCTTTGGATCTTGGTGAGAGAATTATTACTCAGATGAGAAAATTTCATTCAAACTATATATGTATATTTATATATAGTTATATATATTTTAGGTAGTAGTATAATTCCTTATGATTTATTCAGATAGCCTTGCTATTGTTTTACCCTTTTCCCTCCTGTATTTATCTACGCTCCTCCTCACTCTGCCCCATATCTGTATCAGATAACTTGTTCTGTGCTATTCCTGTTTCTTTGCTTCCCTACCACAGCACTTGTCCCTTTTTACTTTCCTGGTTTCTGAAGTTACTCCAAGTATGCTTACACTCAAATGAGAGAACGTGTCTGTCTTCTTTCTGGGTCTCCCTTACCTATTCAATATGGTCTATTCTAGAACCATCTATTTACATGCAAGTTACATGAATTAGTTTTTCCTTATAGCTGAGTAATATTGCAGAATATTGCAGAATGTGCCATATTTTCATTATCCATTTTGGGTGAAATCATTTAGGTCGTTTCCATTTCCTAGGTATTGTGACTAGACCAGCAATGAAGATGGCTGAGCTAGTATTTATAGAATCTTTGGGCTTATGCCAAGGAATGGAATAGCTGGGTCATATGCTCGATTTATGTTTAATTTTTTGAGAGTTTTTCACACTGATTTCCTGTCTAGACCTGTTTATTATCCCACCAACAGTGACTGCCCCGCCACCTCCATCCCCCCCATTCCTTTTCTGTTGTTATGTTGATCTTTGTCATTCTGACTGAGGTAAGATGAAATCTCCAAGTTATTTTCACTTGTATTTCTCTAATTGCTAGGGGTCATAAACATTATTTGAGGTATTTCTTAGCCATTTTCATTTCTTCTTTTGAGCACTCCCTGTTCAGATCCCAAGCCCATTTTTTAAGTGGGTGGATTTTTTTTTCTGGTGTAGTTTTGACTGTTTTTTGAGGTTTTTTTATGGTTTGGATATTAATCCTCTGACAGATGCATAGCTAACAAAGATCCTTTCCCATTCTGTGGGCTTACTCTTCACCTGGTTGATCATTTCCTAAGCTGTCAAGAAGCTTTTAAGTTTTAAGAATGCTTACCTGTTGATAGTTGGCCTTAATATTGGGCAAATGGAGTCTGACTCAGAAAGTCCTACACCTAGATCATGTAGAGTACTGCCTCTGTCTTCATCTAGCAGTTTTACTGTTGCAGGTTTCACATTTCCATCTTTGATCCATTTGGAGTTGAGTTTTTGTGCAAGCTGTTAGATCTTTGGTCCATATGGAGTCGAGTTTCTGGGCAAGCTGTTAGGTACAAGTCTAATGTCATACTTCTGCATGTGGATATCCAGTTTTCCCAGCACTATTTGTGAAAGGTACTGTTTTTCATCCGTGTATATTTTTGGCATCTTTGTCAAATGATCAATGACTGAAGTTATAAGTACTCATGTTTGGGTCTTCAGTTTTGTCCCATTGGCTGACATGTCTGTTTTTCTATCAATACCATATTGGTTGTATTACTGTAAATCTCTTATATATCTTGAGAACTGAAATGGTAACTCCAGCATTATTCTTTTTGTTCAGAATTGTTTTGGTTATCCAGAGTCTTTTGGGATTCCCTATGAATTTTAGAATAGTTTTTTCTACTTTCAAATAATGAGATAGGGATTTTGATTGAAATTGCAACAAATCTGTAGATAGCATTTGGTAAAAATGATCATTTTTACAATATTAATTCTACCAATCCATGACCATAGGATAGCTTTCCATTTTCTAGTGCCTTTCTCTGTCTCTTTCTATAGTGTTATAAAATTTTATTGTAAACATCTTTCACCTCCTTGGGTTTTTTTTCCTAGATAGTTATTATTTTTGTGGCTGCTGCAAATGGGAGTCTATGTATCCATGATCTCGTTTTTTAGTATGCTTGTTGATGAATAGAAAAACTATTGATTTGTGCAACTTGTTTTATATCCTGCCACATTGCTGAATGTATCGTTTATAGAAATTTTCTGGTAGAATTTTTGAAATTTTTAATGCATAATATCATGTCATCTGCAAATAGGGATTATTTGACCTTTCTTTATTTTGTAAATCATTAATTTCTTTCTCTTACCTAATGCTCCAAACTAGTTCTTCAAGGTTCCTGACTTCAATGGGATTGATTCAAGTTTTTCTCCATTTAGGAAGATGTTGACTGTGTGTTTCTCATATATAGCTTTTATTGTGTTGAGGTATGTTTCTTCTGTACCTACATTTTCTAGGACTTTTATCATGAATGAATGTTGGGTTTTGTAAAATACTTTCTGCATCTGTTGAGATGATCAAATGCTTTTTGTCCTTAAGGATGTTAATCTGGTTTATTACATTTATTGACTTGCATTTGATGAACCATCCCTGAATTTCAGGGATAAAGCCAACTTGGTAGAGAACCTTTCTGGTGTGTATTTGTAATACATTTGCAAGCATTATTTTGAACATTTTTAGATCTATATCTATTGAGGATATTAACCTGTAGTTTTCTTTTATGTTGTGTCTTTACATGGATTTCATAGTAGAGTTATAGGGGCTTCATTGAAAGACTTTGGGAGTACTCCTTTTGTTTCTTTTCTTTTTTATTATATATATATTATATATATATATGTTTTATATATTTTATTTATTTATATTTATTTATATTTTATAATATATATATATATTAAGGTTTGCCTTAGATCTTTGAAATTTAGGTGTTTCCTTCACAGCTTCATACAATGACCTATCTAGGCCTCCATATAGGGACACCCCTGACACATGCTTGGCCTCAGTGGCTTTCCTTAGTTGTGGGGGCACATTGCACAACCCCTTTCTTCTGTCCTTAACTCGACAACCATGTGACCGAATCTGCCAAGTTCCGCTGCTTACTGGGGCTGGAACATGGTCCCCTCATTCAATTACATCTTTACCAGCTTTCTGTTCTTCACTGCCTGAGCTTGACTGTCCTGAAACTGGATCTGTAGGACAGGCTGGCTTCAAACTCAGAGATCCTCCAGCCTCTGCCTTCCAAGTGCTGGGATTGAAGTCATATACCACCACACCCAGCTATAATATTTTCTTTAATTCCTTTTCACAAGTTGGAAATTTAGCTGGGTGAGATCTTGCCCTGAGGTCACCACTCCCTTTATTCCATTTCTTAATTTGTTTATCTCCTTGAACACATTCCACTTCCTAATGTTCCTTCTCCTCAAAATGTTTTTTTCCGCCTTGCTCAGTTTTTTCCTTATCATTATTTATCTTCATTGAAGTTACCACTAATCACCAAACAACAGAGTCAATACTAGGCTGTTTTGAGATTTCCTCTGCCAATGGAATTAATCCCACACTCTTCACTTTAGCCTCAGGCAGACTCTTCTGGAGTCTGGGCAAAAGCAGTCATATTTTTCACCAAAATATCACAAGACTGATTTCTTTGCAACATACTAAACTTCTCTTAAACCTCTTGATCCAGCCCCCCAAAATTCAAATTACTCTTAGCACCACTGTCTTCCATGCTCCTACTGGTTTGGCCCATTAAGCAGTTCATAAAGCATTCCACTGCTTTCCTAACCTAAAGTACAAAGTCCAAATTCCTCCAAATGAAAACATTGTTAGGCCTATCATAGCAATACCCCAGTTCCTGGTGCCAACTTCTGTCTTAGTTGGGGTTTCTATTGCTATGAAGAGACACCATGAACATGGTAACTCTTATAAAGAAAAACATATCATTTACATATAGTTCAGTGGTTCAGTCCATTATCATCATGGTAGTACTATGAAGGCAGAAGTGGTGCTGGAGAAGTAACTGAGAGTCCTTCATCTTGAAGGCAACAGGAAGTGATCTGTCTCACTGGCCAGGTGGTATTTTGAGCATATATGAGACCTGAAAGCCTTTCTCTACAATGGCACACTTTCTCCAACAAGGCCACACCTCCTAATAGTGCTACTCCCTTTAGGAGCCATTTTCTTTCAAACCACCACAGTTGGGCCAAGGGTCTATCATTTTAATTTATCTTTTCAAAGAACCAGCTTTTCATTTGTTAATTATTTGTAGTATTTTCTTTGTATCTGTAGCATTAATTTCTCTGATTTTTCTTATTTCTTGTTATTGACTGAGTTTAGACTTGGCTTATTTTCTTTTTCTGAGTTTTAAGTTGCATAATTAAGTCATTTATTTGTGCTTTTTCTGATTTTTTTTTTTAAATGTAGGCAGTTAGAGATACACCTTTTCTTGTAGGACTGCTTTCAGTGTGTCTCAGAGTTTTTGTTATAGTTTGTTCACTTAATTCTACCTTTTTTTTGTTTCTTCCTTGACTTTGACCTATCTGCCAATTTGTAATGAATTGTTTAATATTAATAAGTTTGTGTATTTACTAGAGATTCATATGCTGTCTGTTTTAAGTTTTCTTATATTATAATCAGAATATATGGAGTTGTTTCAGTCTTTTTAAATTAATACACATTTGTTTTGTGTCTAGGATATGGTCTAGTTTAGAGAGGCTTCTGTGTGCTTTTTGTATATTTAGAGAAGCTTCCATGTATATTCTTTGGTGTTTGGGAGAATGTTCTGTAGATACCAGTTAAATCTGTTTGTTGTATGCTGTGATTTCATCTTGATATTTTGTTGTTGTTAGATTTTTGTTTTGTTCAGATGACCTGTCTGTGATGTGTTTAGGATAGTTTTGTCTTCTTGGTTAACGAGTCTTTTGATTAAAATGAAACAGCCCCTTTTGTTTCTTGTGATCAGTTTTAATTTGAAGTGTGTTTTTTGAGTTAGTATAGTGATGTTTTCTTACTTCCTGATCCCATTTAATTGTTGTACTTCTCCCCATCCTTTTACTCTAAAATGATGCCTATCTTTAAAGGTAAGATGTGTTGTTTGTAAACAACCGACAGATGTGATTTGGTTCTTGATCCATTCAGCCTTTATTTTTTGATTGGAAAATTGACACAATTGATATTTAAAGTTACTATTGAAATGTGTCTTAGTTGTTGTCATTGTGCTCTTGATATTGGGTGGTATTTTTTGTGTTCTCAATGGTACTTTGTGCTTTAATAATTAAAGCATCATATTTCTTTGTGCAGTCTCATTCCTCTCTTCAGCACGAAATAATGCTTCTTGAATTTTCATTAGGTTTGTTTTATTGGATATTAATATTTTTAGGCTTTGTATATCAGACAGAGTTCTTCCTTCTCCTTCAGCTATGACCGATATTTTTGGGTGTATTAGTCTAGCTTGCCTGTCATGGTCTTTTAGGACTTGAAATGCTTTACTGAAGGCTTCTTCTGGCTTTCAAAATTTCCATTGAGAAATCAGCTGTTATTCTAATGCATTTTCCTTTATACATGACTTGTGTTTTGTTTTGTTGTTTTGTTTTTGAAACTTTCAATATACCACTTCCTTGTTTTGTATACTTCGTGTTTTAATAATTATATGCCAAGGAGATTTCCTTTTTAGGTCCTGTCTATTTGGTGTTTTATGTGCTTCTTGCATATGTTTGTGTATAATGCCTTTTCTTAGTTTGGGGTTTTCTTTTATGATCTTGTTGAAGATCTTGTCTGTGCCATTGGTGGGATTTTTCTCCCTCATCTATGCTTATAATTCAATGGTTTGATCTTTTTATGGTATCCCATATTTCCTGTATGTTTCTTCCCTGGGTTTTATTGTATATTTATTTCATATTCCTTGCTTCTTTGGTCTAGATCCTCTACTTTTCTTAGAGTCCCATTATTCTGTCTTCTACTTCCTTCTGCTGTAAGGCTTTCCCTTGAATTTTTTAGTTGGGTTATTGGATTTTTTTTTTTTTTTTTTTGGTTTTTCGAGACAGGGTTTCTCTTTGTAGCTTTGCGCCTTTCCTAGAACTCACTTGGTAGCCCAGGCTGGCCTCGAACTCACAGAGATCCGCTTGCCTCTGCCTCCCGAGTGCTGGGATTAAAGGCGTGCACCACCACCACCGCCTGGCGGGTTATTGGATTTTTTCAATTCCATTTTCATTTCAGCTTGAGTCCTCTAAAGTGTTTCTCTTTAGTGAATTAATTTTCCAAGTCCTGGTTGGACTTCATTTTGATCAGTCTTTTGTTGATGTTTTCTTGTTCATCACTCAGGCATTAAATTCTCCTTAATTTCTTTCTCCTCAGTTTTTTTTTTTTCCGAACTGTTTCTTTCAACTCCTTAAATTGTCTGATGAATTTAGTGGTTGTTCTTTTAAATTCTGTGTACTGGGATTCACCTAGGTAAGTCTATTAGCAAACATTTCTACAGGCCTGATAGCTTTTGTAGGGGAGCTACTGGCTCGATCATGTTTATATTTTAGAATGAGATCTGGCCTTTGGACTTCTTTTGTTAGTTGTGTACAGAACACGCTGGAGCAGAAGAGAGGATGTGCTGCTGGTCTGGCCTGGTTGTTAATGGCTTAGGTAAAGTCAGGTAGACAGAAGAGAGGAGGCTGGTATGCAAGATTTTCCTCCTGTTCCAGATGTTGAGTGTGGAGGTGGATGAGCCCTCTGGCTTGGGGAGCAAACAGTGCAGGTCCTGGTAGAAGCCTAGAGCTTGTTTGTGGTACAGGCAGGGGTGGCCAGACAATGCTAGTATACTGGATGTGGTATTCTGGCTAGATCTGACAGGTTAGGGAGTATGTGTGGAGGAGGGTCAGGATGACCCTCAGAGAGAGATCCTGGGTGCAGGCCATCTCTGCAACTATTACAGCCAGCAGAATAATGATATGCGAGAAGCAGGAAAACAGTTTGTCACTCAGTGGCTGGTTTTGATTCAAACTCTGAGTCTCACCCCTGTGGATGAATTTCTAAATGGCCTTATTAAATAAAAAACATGGAACCAAATATAGGGGTGAAAGCCTTAGAGAGATCAGGAAAATAGGGAAAGCCATCAGCCCACCTTACCTCACGAACGCTGTAGCTTCCAAATGCAAGTTACCTCCTGTCAACCCATGTCTATATGCCTTGCTGTTCTGCCATCTGATTTGCTTTCTCTGTTCAGCTACATCACTTCCTCTTCCTACACAGCTCTGTCATTTCCTATCTGTCTGTACAGACCTCCAGACCTCCATGGTTAACTAGTTTTGGAATTTAAGGCATGTGCCACCACACCTGACCACACCACAAGACAGTGTGGCCTTGAATACACAGAGATCCTGCCTGCCAAGTGATAAGATTAAAGGCGTGTGCTAACATTTCAATGACTTCTGTTTTGTGGCTCGCTTTTTCCTCTGATCTCCAAGCAAGCTTTATTTATTAAAGCACAAATAAAATATCACTACACACCCCAAGTAGTTTATTTAAGCACAGCACAATTTGACAAAAACTCTTGTGGTAATAATTACCTCAGTCCCATGTGCACAATAAGGCTCAAAGTAAGCTATATAAAGATTGGATGTGACTACATCAAAACGCTTTGTAAAGTACATTACACCTTCCATAAAAATAGATTGAGAAAAAGAAGCTTACAGTAAGGACAGGGGGTGGATGTGGTGTGGTCTCCTACCACACAGATAGTGCAAAGGTCACCAGGGTCTTAGCTACATCTCCCAGGCTTCTAGGTTGATAACAGGTTATACATCCTTCCTTTGAAGAAACAACCTTATGCGTTTAACATTCCAGGTTCCCCTAGTGTAGTAGTTCTCAACCTTCCTATTGCTGTGATTCTTTAATATGCTTCTTTATGTTATGGTGAGCCCCAACCCTAAAATTATTTTCGTTGCTACTTCATAACTGTAATTTTGCTACTGTGATGAATTGTAATGTAAATATCTGTTTTCTGATGGTTTAGGCTACCCCTGTGAAAGAGTCACTTGCCGCCCAAAAGGGTCATGACTTACTACTCCTAGTGCTTATCTGTGATAAGGACAAAGACCTCTGTGTCTCCTACACCTGAGGAAGGATGTGTAGAATCTGACTGAGTGAAGAGGTTCAATCCTACTTTTTCAATGAAAGACAATTAGTAGAACTCATTCACAAAGCATGCAGTTCCTTTTTTTCTTAACACCAGGAAAGTTTTCACACATTTGCAATTTCTGTGGGACTTCCGATAACTATTTCTGTTCATTTCTTTTCCTCTTTCCCAAGGACTCAGATGTGATCTTCTGCTAGTCTGTGATAGAGCACCCATACAATTCTTTATATAACCCAATCTTACCCTTTTCCTCAAATTCAAACCAGGCCTTAATAGATGTAACTAAAGAGAAAAATTGTGTCATATAAGAAGAGTGATTATAGTACACACACACACACACACACACACACACACACACACGGCCAGTCCCCTAAGCAGGATTTTGAGAGTGTATACTTTTCAAAGTGCTAAAAGTATGAGGTCCATGAAAATTAAACAGAAATAAAAAAAATGCAAATGGTATGCACTTGACAAGGAATATAAAATTGGGTGTATTAAACTTAAGGATATTAAACAGCAGGTATACGAATCAGCAGAGGACACAGTCATATGATTGCATACTACAAGAGCAAGAATAGAGAAGTGAAAAAAACTGATTTCCCTTTGATTTTATTAGTACATTAAGTGGACTGTCTAGTACTGTGCTGGTTTGTATATAATAATAAAGTAGAAATGGTTTAAGTTTTCTGAAATTTTATTTTCTTAAAGAAAGTATAACTATTTCTGAAAAAATTGCTGGTAGTAGTTGTGATATATTGTGTCCCCCAATATTTTGTGTACCCTAATAAAACTTACCTGTGTTCAGAGAAGAGAACAGGCACTAGATTAGACATAGAGGCCAGACAGTGGTGGCACACACCCTTAATCCTAGCATTCCAGAGGCAGAAATCCATCTGTATCTCTGTGAGTTCAAAGCCACACTGGAAACAGAGCCAGGCATGGTGGCACACACCGTTGATCCCAGCATTTAAGATCTCATGTCCTTGCTTTGGAAAGACTTACACCTTTAATCCCAGGAATTGATGGCAGGAAGTAGAAAGGTATATAAGGCGTGAGGACCAGGAATTAGAGGCTTTTAAACTTTTAGACTTTTAAGAGTTGAACTGAGACCCCCTAGGGGTGAAGACTCAGAGGCTTTCAGTCTGAGGATTTGTGGAAATAGGATCGGCTGAGGAATTGGCAAGGTGATTCTGTTTCTCTGATCTTTCAGCATTCACCCCAGTATCTGGCTCTGTTTTTTTTTAATTATTATTATTAATAAGACCATTTAGCAATTTGTCTTACAAGTAGTACAAGAGGAACACTAATGAGGGAGGTGGAAGACCCATACATCTAAATTGAGATTGGTTATATATAAGTTAGGCTGCTTAATGGGGGTGAAGTCTAGTGGGAGCATTCATAGAACTTGTCATGTCACTTTTCTAGTATGGAAGGAAAAATAATGTAAAAATCCACGATTTGGTTTTTAGTACACTTCATTATAGAAGTTATACTTAACCTATGAGTCCTGAGAGATTTAAAATTGGGCAGAATAGAAGCGTTATTGTGATCAGCAATCTATCCTTCACCAAGAGTAGAAGAGCCTAGAATGGAGGGTCCCTCTTAAAAAGGTAAATGATGTTAGTGCTCAATGCAAGCCTTTGGAACATTGCAGCAGAGAAGACGACTTGGGAAGAAATAGTAAGAAAACTTCAAGGTTAGTTGGGTGTGATAGGTGGGAGAGAGTAGAGTGACTCAGGTTTACATTGACTAATCAGATAGATGGAGGAGATCACTGTTGACAGAGCATCACAGACATTAAAGTAGTTTTGAAATAACCCTCATCCCAACTTAAGGTTCCTGTGGAACATTCTGCTTAGATATTTTAGATGAGATTTGAGAATGATAACACACAAAGTCAGGAAGATACAGATATTAATTGGGATAGGAGGGGTACTAGTTATCACAACAGAACTGAGAATGAATCACAAAACTCTAGGTTGAACTGAAATTGACACAGATTCTGAGTGCTATTGGGACAGAAACAAGCTGTATGTAACAGCCTACAGTGATGATCAAAGATTGGACTGCCTTATTGATGGCCAATTGATTGTCTATTGGAGTGGACCATGACAGCAGCAGGACAGCTCCAATCACAGAGCACAGCAATAGCTCCTGTTGAGAAGTAATAAGAACATCACTTTAGCAACTCATAACCAGCACAGACTCCTGGGTGCCTACAGACCTGTGTGTCCATTTGACAGCTGCCAACCTGCTTCCCTACTTCTCTACTACCACGATGGCAGGAAAAGAAATGGAACCCAGACCCACTTAAAAATTCTTTGGATGAGATCAGCTTCTGTTCTCAAACCCTCACCGTTGAGGTTTGGCAGCTCTTTCTTGATTGTTTGGATTGTATACCACAGTTAAATGCACATAGACTGACCCAATCAGGGCCCTCCTGGCTCCATATAACAAGGTATGTGGGTTTTAGATAGGTACACTCTTTTCATAGCTCATCAGCTATGGGAGGAAAGGAAGACTGCCTTCAAAATGCCACCAGAATGTTCTTACCTGCTATCTCCAAACAGATACCTACTATTGTAGTTTACAAGATTTGACCCCTGTGGTCCTGCCACAACTTACAAGTCTCTATTCCCTGGCTTCAGATGGGCACTTGTTCCTGCTACTCTCCATATCCACCAATCCTATGACCTGTAGCTTTAGCCTTCCAGACTTTCTTCTCCAAGAGATCGCAGGAGCCGTAGCACTTCTTGTATCACACTTGTTGGCAAACTCTTGGCTACCATCCCACTTCTACCAAGAGTTCAGATACTACTGTTCATTTGAGTAGTTACTTACCTGTGGCAACCTGTTTTCACATTTTGTTTTAAGAGATTTTCTATTCATTTTACATACCAACCACAGATTTCCCCTGTCCTCCCTCCTCCCACCCCCCAGCATCCTCCCCCAACCCACCTCCCTTTACCATCTCCTCCAAGGCAAGGTCTCCCATGGGGAGTCAGCAGAGCCTGGTACAATCAGTTGAGTCAGGTCCAAGCCCCTCCCACCTGCATCAAGGCTGTGCAAAGTGTCTCACCATAGGCACTAGGTTCCAAAAAGCCGGCTCATGCACTAGGAACAGGTCCCAATCCCACTGCCTGGGGGCCCCTAAACAGTTCAAGCTAAACAACTGTCTCACTT
>CABHPH010122404.1:0-20005 GCA_902168325.1 Peromyscus nudipes | reverse complement strand
TCCTCAGGGTAACAAGGAGATATGGAGGGTGTAAAGAGCGGTCCAGTTGGTTCTGGGTACAGGTACTGGTCCTCCCTGTTGTGGAGTCAAAGGCCAGGCTGGAGAGAGGAGGTTGGAAGGGTAGGGTGGACAGGTGAGGGGGTGGAGCCTCTGACCAGGCTGGGGCGGGAGGGGGGAGGAAATGAGGCTGGCTGCCTGGAGAGGGGGAAGGTAGCAGTTGGCCAAGGCCCTAAGGTGAGTGGGGCTGGAGTGGAGGTGGTTAGAAGAGTTAGGGTGAAACTACAGACAGCAGGCTATGGGAGGGGGCTTGAGCTTTCAGCTCTGGAGAACTAAAGCTGGTTAGATCTGTGCCTTCTAAAGACTGGGGCAGGAAGCTGGAAGGCCAAGGTAGAGAGAGGCTAGAGCAGACTAGGACTCTGCGGGGGAGAGCAGAGTTTAGTGTGGGGTGGGGCTGCTAGAATGGGAGGAGAGTTAATGGGTGTGAGATGCTATCAGGACAGCGTGCTCAGCTTGCAGGGCTTTGAAGGCTGGTGGCTGCCAGCACCAGGTGACCAGACCCAGCTATGTAATGGTTGGACCTCGTGGCTGTCCTTCACTGGGTCCTGAAAGGAGCAACCAGAAACTGGGCTGCTGCTGAGGACAAGTGAGGGAAGGAGTTAGCCATGGGGAGGGACCTTTCACCCCCACCTCCACCCCCACCTCCAGGTCCTGAGATGCAGGCTCTCAGAAACCTAGGGCTGGGCTGGCAGCCAGAGGGGCCTGGCCTGGAGCTGGCTTGAAGGAGCACCCTTCCTGGTCCAGGCCTCCCACTGCTGGGGGCAGGCAGTGGCAAGCACAGAACCCCAGGCTCAGACTACAAGAATACCAATAAAAAGAATAATTGCAGCTGGCTTTCATTGCACCCCTGCGGTGGCCAGGTACTCCTGAGCCGAACCTCGCCTGGGGCGTGGGGGTGGCGGTTTATAGAGGAAGCCGACTCAGAATGAAACTTCTTCCCCAAGGTCAGAGTGTGTGAGCAGAAGGCGGATATCCCCTTCCTCCCCACGTGCTCAGCTCTCCTTGTCATCTGGTCTCAATGGGGAGAAAGGGGTACTCTGTGGAGGAGGGGGTCTCAGGGACTCAGAAGACCCACCCCCAAGCCCTACTGTAAAGGTTCTGGGGACAGAGCCTGGTCCCCAGCTCAGTCTGAGTCCAAGGGAAGCAGGCCTCTGCTCTTTCCCCTTCTCCCTGAGGAAGGAGGCTGTGCTCTGCTCACCCAGGGGTCTTCATGGTCTGAGGGTTGTGGGGGGAAATACTGCATCATGGTTCAGGGCACTCCTCTGTGAACGCAGATAAGCAATTGAACCTCACTGTACCTAGAGTGTCCTACTGCTGCCGTTGAGGAATGGTCCCAGGCTGGAGTGTGACAGCTGCCAGAAGCCTTCCAGGTGGGGGCCTCCTGTCCCCTGTACTCTTCCTTCCCTCCTCCATTTGGCGGTGTGTGAGGCCAAGCCCAGCCTGGTTCTCAGGTGCAGACAAGTGGTCTGTGGCTGAGACTCCAGCCAGCGGCCCTCTGTATGCACTTGGTGTTAGGAGTCTGCACCACCAGGTGTCAGACTGCACACCCTCTGCCACTTGATGAAGCCCCACCTCACCAATTGAGTACTAACCAGCAGCCTCTGGAGCCCTCAAAGGCACTGACATTCCAGGGAGGGGCCCTCTAAGCTGTGCTGCCCTCTGCATCTTTCTGTCTTGGTGGCTTCTGGGAAGTTCTAGGTCCTGCTGTCTTGGGGCTCACAGGCCCGGGAGACAACCAGAGTGGCAGAACTGGGGCAGGCAGGGAAGCCTGGGGCAAGGTGGTGCCTCACCCAGACCAGAGGTCGAGTGGAGCTTCCTGAGAGGTCTCAGCCTGCCTTCCTTCCTTCTTCCCTTCCTCTCTCCTCCCTTGGCCAATTGCTTCCTTCCCCATTCATGGAGGCTCCTCTACTACTTCCCACTTAGATTTCTCCCCCAGGGCTTCCATGGGCCCTTAGGCCGTCTGAGCCCTGAGCACTTTGTCACTGTTGTCTGGGGTCAGATCTCTCTCGTTGATACACCAGCAGTCCCTGGAGGGCTAGGCTGTGTCCCCAGACAAGGCAGGAGCTCCGGGAAGGAGACAGACACCCTCCCCACAGTGTGAGGGCTCAGCAAGCAGAACATAAAAGTCACTGAGTTCTCTGAGAGCAGTGACGTGGGGTCAGAGCAGGGACTCAGGTACAGAGAGGGTGTTTAAGTTGTCCAAGTCCACCCAGCCTAGACAGAGCAGAGCCAGGCCACCTTCCCATTGTCTATGCTGTGCCAGGCCTCCACCAGGGCACATGGGGGGGGGGGGAATGGAGGCATTGCCATTCCCGCCTGCCTTAGAATTCCCATCTGCCACTCATCATGTGACCTCAAGCACAGGCTTTCCTTCTCTGAACTTGAGCAGCCCTCATCTGGAGATGGCTAATGTGGCTTACTCCCTCGAGTTCCTTGAAGGTTCATGTGTCCTAGGGTGCTGTGTGGCCCCTGGCACATTCCGGTCCCGCAGCCTGACCAGCCAGGTCTGCAGCTCAAGGCCTTGGTTTTGCTGTTTGTTTAATGAACCCTCGGGAGGAGGGGTCAGGCCTACCTCTGCCAGTACCGAATGGGACTCTGACCTTGAACTAGGCCTCTGTGGCTTGTGTCAGGTGAGTGCCAGATGGTGCTTATGCTGTGGAGACAGAAGGATCCCACAGGTTGATGGAGAGCTCAGGGCCCCCCGCTGTGACTTAGTTCACATAAAGTCTGACCGTTTGCCCTTGACTGGGAGTGACCCTTGTCCCCGCACACTTATAGCCCTGCTGCTATAGTGTCCTGCCCTCCCCCAGCTCCTGCCCTGCTGCACCAGCTGGTGGGGTCCTCCGCACCTGCCGCACCTTTTCCTTGCAGCCTGAGGCGCTTCCTCCCTTTCTCCTCCCGCTCTCCCAGTCTCTGGACTTGTCTTCTTGCCCCGGGCGTCTGGACAGCCCCAGGCTCGGCAGTCTCAGTGTGCCTGGCTCAGGCTGCAGCACTGGTACTCCTGACACATCCCGCTGATGATGGGGAGACTCGGGGAAAGCCTCCTGGAGCCCTGAAGGAGTAGCGCTCGGCCTGGGCTCTACTAGGCTGGGGTGTGGGATTGATTCAAGTTCTGCAGTCTGGCCTGAGCCTCAAGACCTGGCCTGTGGTCAGACATCTGGGACAGGGAGAAGGGACAGATTCCATGCTGAACCCCAGTCTTCCCTTTCGTAACAAGGACCACCAGCTTAGGGTGGATTCCTGCCTGTGGCAGCAGGGCTTCATGCCTCCTTCTCCTCCACAGCCAAGGACTACGAGAACGCCATCAAGTTCTACAGTCAGGCCATCGAGTTGAACCCCAACAATGCCATCTACTATGGCAACCGCAGCCTGGCCTACCTGCGCACCGAGTGCTACGGCTATGCACTGGGCGATGCCACTCGGGCCATCGAGCTTGACAAGAAGTACATCAAAGGCTACTACCGCCGGGCGGCCAGCAACATGGCACTGGGCAAGTTCCGAGCTGCCCTCCGTGACTACGAGACGGTGAGCCGGGCCTCGGGCATGGGCCAGCTCCCGGCACCCTAGCCAGGTGGATGTGGGGGGAGCACCAGGGGTGGGGAGGAGCTGTTCTGTGTCTCCTCTATACAAGGGCTCACCCAGAGAATGGCCATGGGGCCTCTAGCCAGTTCCATTCCACCTCTCAACTGGCATGCACTCTGTGACCCTAGGCAAGTCACCTGGCTTTTCTGCCTTCTGTGCTCCTCTGTGTTGAGAACAGGCCCAGCCTCGGGTGGCTGCGGGAGTTTGTGCTGTGTGCGTGGTTGGAGCAGCGCAGGCACATAGTCTGTGGTCAGTAATAGCTCAGCCTTGTGACTACTTTGGCCGTTATTAGTGATGGTGATTAGTAATGGCAGCAGCTGTTAGCAAGGGCTGCACGGACCTTTGACAGCTTGAGATTCTGTGGCGCGTGGGAGCCCCATGTCCCTGAGCAGGCAAGGAAAGGGACTGCAGGAACAGAAGAGTCGTGCTTCCAAGAAAATAGAGCAGAGGGTCAGCCTCCAAGGACACGGTCCCCTGTGGAAATGAGAGAAGGGACCTAGAGGACAGTCCTCATCCACTCTGCCTACCAGTGATGTGCTCCGACAGTCTTGATGACAACAGGAGGGACTGCCGGAGCATCCATTGGGACAGGTGTGCTCTGTGCCCTTCACAGAGACTGGCTGAGTCAGTGTGGCCCCCTGGAGAGGGAAGGAGATTGCCCCTGTCGTACAGGTGAGGCGTCTGTGCCCCAACTGGTGAGTGCCAGTGTTGGGATTGGAGCAGTGTCGCCCTTGACTGCATCTCTCCTCCTCCAGACAGCTCCCTGCTCAGGGGCTCTGAGTGCAGAATGGATCACTGCTTACCTTGCTGTAGGTAGCCCTTCACTGCGGACCCTTTCTATCATGTGCACAGGGCCCCAAGAGGGCTGTGGAGCCATGGCTGCAGCAGGAGGGAGCTGGTCACTCAGCCTGGCCTAGGACCAAACCAAGTAAAGGCTTAGGCCAAGGTCAAGGGACACTTAGCAAAGGGCAGAAATGTGAAGGGGACGGAATGATAACCGTGAGGGTGGGAAGTAAAGCAGGTCCCTGTAAGCTTGGTACCCGGTCCCTACCCTTGTTCCTTGATGTCCTAATCTGGAATATAGTAGCAAGAGCCGTGGCCCCCTCCTGAACAGCTGGGGCTCTGGTACAGTGGTGAATAAAGGTCACTGGGGCCAGAGGGCCAGGTAATGAATGAATAACCAAGGACAGGCAGGATCCCCACCAGAGAACAGGACTAGGTGCAGGGTTTCTGCCATTCTGGGCTCACAGAACATCTTTACTGGGAGTAAGGAATAGGTTCTTCTGAGAGTGCTCCCAAGGTTGGCATCTAACTCTGCATTCTCTGTGAGGCTAGGAGATGGTGCTTACACTGCATCTGAGCCGTACTCCAGGCTTTGTGAAGGCCACAGTGAGGAGGGAAGTCCATAGCCGTTTGCAGAACCAGCTGGAGCTGGAGCCACAGCCAGCACCTAAATTATCAGCCCTGTGAAACCCCAGCAGGAGCCTGGGATCCTTACCTTCCAAGCCTGAGAGGCTGGGCTGATGGCAGCTCCCAGCCCAAAACTTCCTCCTAGAAGATGCTGGAGTTCATGGAGGACAGGCCCAAGCCCTGGCCTCTGGATCAGGAACTGTGTGGCCTTGGTTGGGGCAAATGAACCCATGATACTGCCTCTCCAGCCTGTTTGAGCCTCAGTATGCACATGGAGGGCTCAGTACGGCTGTGAGCATTGTGCATGTGTGAATTTACCTCTTGTATAAAAAGGAGACACCCCTCTCTAAGGTCACCTAGAAGGAATGACGGCTGAGACTGGAACCCAGCTCCATAGTTGAATCTGAGTGGGTCTGTGAGTCAGGAGCACTGTCTGTGGTCAGCACCCATCTCCAGCAGAAGAAAAGGCAGTTTGTTTACGTGCATGAGCATAGGTGCTGTCCACTGCTTCCAGGATCTGTTTCTTCCTGTGGGCTAGAGTCAGGTCTGCAGCCGCTGCAGCAGAATGTGAAGGCAGCCTCCAAGATAGGGGTGTCTAGGTTGGTGGCCAGCTCAGCGCAGACCGAGGTGTGTGACTTCCGATGCCTTGGGCCTCACCTGTAACCAGGGAACACATAGGCCTGCGTTGGCAGTGTCATTGTAAGGGCTGAGCGAGTGGGCTCTGCGTCAGCCGTCTTCCGGTTGCCTCCTAGCCAGCCCATGGTGAAGTGGGCCTGTGGCCCCTGGTTTATGCTGGTGCCAGAACATTGCAAGGGCACAGGGACCTAGGTGGGTCTCTGTTTGCTCTCCCACTTGGGGGCACACCTTGCACTCATAGTAGTCAGTCTCCCTTACCACAGGGCTGTGTTGTACCCCTGTACACACTTACCAGCTAGCCCTTCCACATGGGCCCACCCCTTCCTGGGTCACATCTCAGTTGGTACCACTGTGTTCTTTCCTATACACTTAGAACACAGTCAGCCATGCAGGCCTAGGCCAGACCTGGATGGAGAGGGTCTTCCTAAACTCTCCGCCCTGCCTAAGGGTCCTGTGGGGTTTGTTTGGTTTGTGATGTGTTTCTTAGAAATACGTCTTGATACCCTGATAGAGTGACACAAAAGAAACAGGGACAATCAGAGTTGGTCTGTAGCTCAGCACTCACATGCTGGCACCCTTCATGCCATGAAAGTTCCCTGCACAGCGGGACCGCTGTCGTCCCTGATTTGTAGGTAAGGAAACAGGTTCAGAAGTAAGGCAGGTCACTCTTCTGCAGTCTCACAGGAGTCCTAGAAGGTGGTGGCCTGTCCCCAGAACCAGCTCCTACCGTGGCGTATGTGCAGGTCCCGGCACCCTGCTGGCCCCTGGGCAGTTAGCACTGGTGGTCTTCCTGCCTGCTTCCTCGTGGGCCCCAGATGTGTTGTGGTAGACTGACTCACTAGAGAAAGGGTGTGTTGTGTGCAAGGCTGTTGTCCCTGACGGGCTGCCTGCCAGAAGCCTGGCTTTTCTCTGCTCTGTGATGACCATCTGGCCCCTCTGGGCCAAATCTCATTGTCTATGCCCTGCAGATGAACCATAATGCCCTTTGTTGGTTCCTCTTGCTGGTGTATCCCCTAGACTCAGTTCTGATTAAATGTGGGCACTTTGCTTGGTATCCACAGCAGGCCTGAATGACTGAATCTCTGATGGTGTGGATTGCTCCAAGGTAGGGGGACTGCAGGCCTCATTGCCAGCAGAGCCATGTGGGTAATAGTGGAACTTCCTTGGGTCTACTGTGGGTGTTGTGGTGGAGGGTATGTGCCCTGAATGGCCTCTGCAATTCCAGTGAGTCCAAGTTCCCAAACACGTGTCCCAGGGTTTGTAGTGACTACCAGTGAACCCTGACAGCTGACAATGCCATTTGTTGTTATTGTATCGTTTTCAGTGCTGAGGACAGCTTGGGGCTGTACAAGCACTTTACACCTGAGTCACGGCTCCAGCCCCTCACTGGGGGATTCTAGGCAGGGGCTCTACCACTGAGCCACACCCCCAGCCCCTCACTGGGGGATTCTAGGCAGAGGCTCTACCACTGAGCCATGCCCCCAGCCCCTCACTGGGGGATTCTAGGCAGGGGCTCTACCCCTGAGCCACACCCCAGCCCCTCACTGGGGGATTCTAGGCAGGGGCTCTACCACTCAGCCACACCCCAGCCCCTCACTGGGGGATTCTAGGCAGGGGCTCTACCACTCAGCCATGCTTCCATTCTATTCCTTCTGTTTTTATAAAGTCCTTAATCCTATCAAGGGAACCTAGCCTCACAACCTCATCTAATTCTAATTATCTCACAGATATCAAGCCCTGTGCCACAGAGCAGTACCTTCAGCCCCTGAAGATGGCAGTGTTTAAAGACATCTCATTTCTTCAAAAGTGTTGTTGGTCACATGCACCTTGCACAGAGCCCAGTTCCCCAGTGCGGGGTCTGTTTGAAGCCATAGAAATGTCACAGAACACTGCCACAGATGCAGTCCACATAGAATCTTTGATTTGTTGCTTGTTTTTGTCTTTTGAGAGAGTCTTGCTACGTAACTCAGGCTCTCCTTGAACTCCTAGAATCAAGCCATCATCCTGCCTGGGCTTCCAGAATCGCTGGAATATTGGCCACATTACTGCACTTGGCTTCAGATGCCATTTTGTTTTTCAAGACAGTGTTGTCTAGAACTCCCTCTGTAGCCCAGGCTGGGCTCAAACTCACAGAGATCCTCTTGCCTCTGCCTCCCAGTTGCTGGGATTAAAGGCGTGCACTACCACTGCCTGGCTCAGATGCCACTTTTTAAAGACATGTCCATGGGCCAGGTATGGTGGTGCATGCCTTTAATCCCAGAATTTGGGAAACAGGAGTTAGAGGCTAGCAAATCTCTGAGTTCAAGGCCTGCCTGGGCCGTATAGTGAGACTCTGTCTCAAAAAAGAGAAAGAAATGAAATGTCTAGTGCTGGCACTAAGTTCTGATGCAGTGGGTCTCAGGCCCTGAAAAGCCTTGTAGTGTGAAATTGTACCCTTCCTTGGGAGAGGAGCTCGACAGGGCCGTCTGTCTGTCAGTCATACCTAGCAATCACTGCAGCCAGCATGGCAGGGCTGGGAATTGAGTGCTTGCTGCTGCTTGGCCAGGGATGGGCCTGGCAATAAAGTCTCACACCAGCCTGCTGCGGGTGCTAGCACCACTCCCTCCTTCTAGAAACTGGGGGTCTTGAGTGAGCAGGACATGTGTCCTGGGAGGCCAGAACCCCGAGTCTGGAGAACTGTTACCTCTGCCTCACATGGGTGGTGGCATTCAGGAGCTTGGGCTTTGTAAACTAATCCGGAAGTGCGTAGACCCCTGACTCTGGCTTAGTAACCTCACCACTCTGTCTAGTGGAGTTTGTACTGTCAGCCCATAGAGTGGTGTAGAGGATGCTGAGAGCAGGGTTGCTCGCCACAGCGGCAGCACCCAGCTCCATCTTCCTCCTTAAACTGCAGCCCACCTGAAGACAGGTCTGGTTCCAAGGACGTGTTTGCTACCCTTTGTTCTTGAGGCATTCGTGCTCTGCTGAGGACACAGCTCTGTCCCCCCAGTGCCACTTCAAGTGGGGAGGACATTATCCCCAACCTGAAGGCTTCATGGGAGAGAGGAGCAGAAAGGAGGTTGGAATTAGAAATGAAGTGTGCTGACAAGGGCAGCATGACCAAAAGTCCTGAGCTACAGGAGGGTGGCATACTCGGGACCCATGAGAGGCAGTACTGGGCTACAGAGAAAGATGCGGTGGGCCTTAAGGGCCAGGCTTGGAGCCATGTGGACTTTATTCTGGGGAGTAGAGGGAGTTGGCCACTCCTCCTATCCCTGGGAAGGGCTCCAAGGGCTGCCTAAAGCTGGCAGCCCTCAAGCTTGACGCCACACCCACACCCCAGTGGAGCTGACTGGCAGGTGGCCCAGCCTAGGCCTGCCCAGCCTGCTGCTGGCCAAGCACCTGCAGGGAGTAGCGGTTGTCTTTGCCAGGGCTCTGACTCACTCAGCCATCCAGCTTTGGGGCTGGGGGGAGCATTCTGAGGACCAGCCCTGGGACTTCCTTCCCTGTCTAATAGCACAGAAGCTGTAGAGGGCCCAGTCTGAGGATGGTTGTGTAGGTCGGCAGGTGTATGACAAAACTTTTGGGGGGTAGATGCAACACTCATGTCTACTTACCCCAGATAGGGATCCCACTACAGACCATACCACCAAAGTCCAACTTGGTGAGCCAGTGAGTTTTAGCGGGGTTACTTAACGGGAGTATGGGTAAGGGGTCACTTCCAGAAGCAGAAATGACTCAGAGACAGTTGCATCACCAAAGCCCACCCCAACATGAGTGACAGTTCACAGCTGGAAACCTGGGGCACACTGCACAGCCTGCAGACAACTCAGCATGTTGGAGAGTGTCCTTCCCGGTGCCTCAGTTGATCTAAACCTCGTGCAAACACCTTGGCTGGTTTCTGTTTTCTTCTAGGCAGCTGGTCTGGTCTTAGAGTCTTTCTTTTAGCTTGGCTACTCTTAGAAGTCTTTATTGCTTACTCCAGCAGGGAGGGGCCTAGTAAATCTGGTCAGTTTCAGGGACTTCCTGAAGCCATTTTGAGTAGTTTACTTGTCTGCTGCTTAAAGAGCTTCCCTGTGGGGTGGAGTTTTCAATCTCAGAGGAAACTGCTAAACAACAGCAGGTCAGACTGGGTCCAGTTACAGTTATGGTAGCCAAGCTAAGGCTCAGAGATGAAGTCTGTTGCCCAGGGTCTCACTCTGAAGCCCAGGCTAGCCTGTTGTTAACAGTCACCTTGCTTCTACCTCCTAAGTGCTGAGATTGCAGACATGCACCACCAGGCCCAGCTCTGTCTTCTAAGCAACTGGGATCTGGGTGTGCAGGTAGCCTCCTTTTACTGCTGTGGCCCAAAGCTGCCTGCTCACAACTGACCGTGTCAGGTCTTTAAAAGTGCTCCCTCATGGCTGGAGAGTTGGCTCGGAGGTTAAGAGCACTGACTGTTCTTCCAGGGGTTCTGAGTTCAATTCCCAGCAACCACATGGTGGCTCCCAACCATCTATAATGAGATCTGGTGCCCTCTTCTGGTGTTCAGGCATACACGCAGGCAGAACACTGTATACAAAGTAAATAAAAGTTTAAGGTCAATTTGGGTTACAGGAGACCTTGTCTTCAAAATAAAATACAAAAACGGTTTTTTTAAAAAAGTGCTCCCTCGTTCATTCTTACAGCCCTCTTTGAGGTGATGCTATTACCAGTGTCCCCTCCCAGAGAGGAAACTGAGACCAGCGTACCTACAGCGTATCATCTGGTTAAGATGGGACTTGAGCTAGGTCTCCTATCCCATTGCCAGAGGAAACAGGGCAGTTGGAGCCTCAGTCACCCATAAAGCCCCAGGGGAGGCAAGCTGCTGACTGCCAGCTGCACACAGTACCTACCTCCTGTGTGCCAAGGACCTCAGTCCCTCCCCGGTCCTTTCAGCAGACCCCACTTTATACTCAGGGACATTAAGGTGCTAGGAGTCCAGGCTGCCTCCCCACTGGCTGCGCTGGGAGCCTGAAACCTGTGTGCTCAACTGGGCCCTGTTTGGTTTTAACAGGATCAGAGCTGTTTGGTGAGGGCACCTGCATGGGCTAATGCCCTGGCCTCTGAAGCCACCCTGTGGGGTGGCTCAGCACGCTTGGTGTGGGGATGTGAGAGGAGTCCTGGGTGACAGGTCCAGGGTTGCCCTGCTGGCATGTGGTGGCCTTTCTTCAGCCCAGGGCTGTTGCAGTGACCCTGGTGGCTTACCTGGGTGAGTGGCTGGCCCTCCAGAGTGTGACGCCACTTCACTCCTTCTTCCTGGCCAGGTGGTGAAGGTGAAGCCCAATGACAAGGATGCCAAGATGAAGTACCAGGAGTGCAGCAAGATTGTGAAGCAGAAGGCCTTTGAGCGGGCCATTGCGGGAGACGAGCACAGGCGTTCTGTCGTGGACTCTCTGGACATCGAGAGCATGAGTGAGTGGGCCTCTCCACACCCCACACTCATCCCGGCCACACTTGGTGGTGAAGGCAGGGTTTCGGGGGACATTTGGGAATGTAGGTGTCACCTACAGCTGCTGACTGTCTTCCTTAGCCCTCTCCATCTGATTCATGAGAGTGGGAACCCTTGATTAAGCTTGGGGCGGCTCAGGACTTTTGTCACAGCCTAATAGACGTCTTCCTCTAGTCCATTCCCTCCCGTTAGGACTCGGGGTCTGTAGCTAGAGTTTTCCTGCCGGGCCCACAGTGAGGACAAATCTCTCTCACCTGCCAGTCGCACAGCCGCTCAGACCCAACCAAGTAAACACAGAGACTTATATTGCTTACAAACTGTTTGGCCGTGGCAGGCTTCTTGTTAACTGTTCTTATATCTTAAATTAATCCATTTCTATAAATCTATACCTTGCCACATGGCTTGTGGCTTACCGGCATCTTCACATGCTGTTTGTCATGGTGGCGGCTGGCAGTGTCTCCTCAGCCTTCCACTTCCCAGAATTCTCTCCTCCTTGTCCCGCCTATACTTCTTCCTGCCTGACCACTGGCCAATCAGTGTTTTATTCATTGACCAATAAGCAACATGTTTGACATACAGACCATCCCACAGCAGGGGTCCGTGGTGCCAAGCAGGTGCTGGTCCCATTTCCACCACTGTGTCCTGTGGGTGATGTGGCCTTAGTCACTGTCACCCTTGGCTTTGCCTGGTGGGGTGTGGACACCGTCTGCTCCCATTGGGTCCCGAGGAATTCAGACATAATGTTTAAAACCACGGGTAGTGCCATGCCTAAGAATCCCACAGCTCCAGTACTCGGTGACAGTCTTCAGGGTTGAGAGCAGAGAAGGGGAGCCGAGATGGGGAAGAGAATAGGAAAAAACAGTGGGGTCGTGTGGCATCGTTCTCTCTTGACGAGAGCCATGTGCTCACAGCACCCTCTCGCCCCAGTCACGTGCTCCTTTTAGTTTTTCTCAGGAGTGTGAATCCAGACTTTTGTGTGTATGGGGGGCAGGGACGTAAAGGATCTCACTCTAGTCCAGGCTGGCCTCAAACTCATGATAATTCTCCTGCCTCAACTTCCCAAGTGCTGGGGTTACGAGGGTGAGTCACCATGCCTGTATCTCCCCTCCTCTTAGCCAGCCAGTCCTTTGGCACCTGTTCCACTTCTCTGGTGAGCTGGCTCTGAGGAACATGTCTCCCTGCCAGGGGTTAGATGTTACGATCTATACTGTCACTTTGTCTGTGTGACGGACTGTCACCCACGTCTGTGCATTGTCCTCTGGCTTTTCGAGCACTCTCTGGAGACAGTGTCAAGTCTTGTCATGACCCGTTTGTAGCCCCCTGAGGCCACCGGCATCACCCCAGCTCACCAGCTGTTCACGGTGCTCTCCCCAGGACTCTGTCCCATAGCTACAGCAGTTGAGCTGTACCTGATGGACATATCGAGACTCAGCCATCTCTGCAGGGCTGCAGCTCCCGTGTCCACTTATTTCCTGGATCAGGGGGCCTTCTAGCATGAGTACCAGGGATGTCTGGAAACTACTGATGGGCATCGACCATTCCTGCTTCAGGGAGCTCCTCCAGCCTTCTTGGGTCCATGCTCCAAACACACGCCCTTTACCAGGCCAGGCTTACGTTGCCCTCCTTTCTGAGTTTGTGTCAGCACAGGTGCAGACATGGGCCTCAGCACCATATGGTTCGTTGTACTGCCTCACCACCGAGCAGAGCTGTTCCCCTGCTTAAAGTGGAAGGTTGTCCTTTCACTTTGGGGTGGCCATGCATATACCTAGCAGCTTCTAGGTCCATTGCAAGCTATTACCAGGCACTGTCCAAATGTCGGTAAATACCAGCTTCTCAGAGTCAGGCTGAAGGAGAGGCCCCCTGCTCCTGAGGGCCCCTCCCTACCTTCCCAGGTAGTGCCGCCTTGTGTGATGCTTGTGAGCACTGCTGTCCCTGGAGTGACTCACCTAGCAGTTGTGGGTTCTCAGGTTATACCCTGCAGCATGAGGACAGCCTCATTCAGTATCTCACAGCAAAGTAGAGAAGAGAGCCCTCACATTGAATTTCTCGGCCTAGAGTTTTTGCTGTAAGCCCCAGTCAAGGCTGTGCCCAGACTAGCCCTCCTGTCCTACTGCACATGGCGTGGGCTTGAGTGGCTTGGGTAGCATGCCCGGTTCCCCTTTCACACATACACTTACTCCTGCCAGCGTGTGGACTCCACACGTCTGTTTAAGAGGGAAGATACTGCCTAGTGAGATACACTATACGACCCTGCTGTATACCGGGTGTGCGTTCACGCGGGTCTGTGAAGAAGACACGGAGGCACTCTAGGGATGAAAATTGTAGCCTTTCCAGCTGCAAGGGGCTCAGCCTCTCATGGACTGACTCGCTGTAGCTTAGCAAAGGGCCCTTTTATTGTTAGACATTTCATCCCTTTAGCAAGTCAATCCTATACCAAAACCTCTCATCTAAGCCTCCCAAAGGGACAACGCCAAATGCAAATTCTGAGTTAAAAGACATCCCAGTTTGCCGGATCCTCCCCCAGCCAAGTTTTTCATAGGCTTTGAACCACTAGGAAACTCTCAGGTAAGACTTCAAACAGAAGGTACCAGAGACAAAAGGTAGCAGTCACAAAAGGCAGGTCTAAGCTAGGTGCTAACATCAAACCAGCGGAGAAATCTGCAGAACTCCCATTATACAGTCAGGTGGAAGGGGTATGTGTATCACCGGAAGTGTGTTCAGACACACCAGCCCCTGTGAACCTTTAGCACACCTGTTAACACTCAAGCCCACAGCCCTGTCCACTTGCGAAGTCTTACTCATCTTACTTCCATGTGTGTGGGTGTTTGGCCTGCATGTATATCTGTACTACTGTGGGCCTGGTGCCCTCAGAGCCTATTGGATCCTCTGGGCCTGGAGTTGCAGGTGGAGCCACCATGTGGGTGCTTGGAATTGAACCTGGGGCCTCTGCAAGAGCAACAAGTGCTCTTACCTGCTGAGCCACCTCTAACTCCACCTTTCACATCCTTAGGGACCACAGTGCCTGTGGCTCCCGCGTCCAGGGTGTCAGGATTCCTCTTCATCGCCTGCCCTCCAACCCTTTGATCTGCTGCTTGCAGTCCCAGGGGTGGGGGGTAGAGTGGTGGCATTGAGCCAAGACACCTACTCTGTATCTTCATTTTTTCAGATCTTGGTTCTTGTTAACTTTTATTGTTATTAATGTGCCTGCTGCTCCAGACTATGTCAGACCAGATTTCTCACCATAATCTTTGTGTTAGAAATGTTAAACATTTCCAAACAAGAGCAAGTAGAACAGATTTTTGTGGACCCTCTTAATGTTCGGACTCTACAAGGACTCCCTTGCCCCATCCCAGCTGTGATGGACATGTTGTAGTTAGAGCTTTTTTCTCTTGGCTTTTGTTTGTGTGTGTGCATGTGTGTGAGGGTGCACGCGTGTGGGTGGAAGTCAGAGAACACCTGGGAAGAACCGGCTCGCTCTAATTCTCTCCACTATGTGGGTCCCGGGAATCAAACTGAGGTCACCAGGTGTGGTGGCAAGAGCCTTCACCTGCTGAGACGCCTTGCCAGTCTCTCCTCTTCATTTTCTTTATCCGTCTTTTCTCACTGAATCTAAAGAAGCTCTCAACTCACAATCCTCCTGCCTCAGCATTCAAAGTTTTAGGATTACATTCATGCACCAGCACACCTGGCCTTGTCTTATTTTTTTTAATAACTCTAAGCACTTCTCCCTTCCTAAGATGAACTCTTCCTTCTTCTCCATGTTCTTGTTTATTTGCTTGATGTTTTTAGTAGCATCTCTCGGAACTATAAGAGGAAGTGGGGACCCCAAATCTAGCAGAACTTGTGAACTGGTTTTGTAAAGTTCCGTGGGGCAGGGAGGGTCCTTGTTTACACCAGCCCCGTATGGCTTGCACAGGAAACAAATGAGCTGCTCGTCTGTGGTGACCTTTCACCCAGCACTGATGGGGAACAAGCACCGCCGTTCGAGGTGGGCAGACACTGCAGAAGCTTCTGGCCGGCCCACCAGGCGGGCTCTTCCATAGAAATCTATCTTGTTTCTTTTCCTGTTGCTGTGATAAAATACCTTGGTGAGAGTGATGTGAGGGGAAGGGGTTTGGCTCACAGTTAAGGGTACAGTCCATCATGGCAGGGAAGCCAAGGAGCTTGAAGCAGCTGATGATACTGCTCTTACGATAAGGAAGCAGAGAAATGGATGTATAGAGCCACTGCTGCTCAGCTCCTCTCCCTTAAACGATCCAGGATCCCAGCCAGGGACTGGTGCCATTCACAGTGGGCAGGTCTTCGCACCTCAGTTAATACAGTCAAGGTAATCCCCTGTAGACATGCCCAGCAGCCCATCTCCAGTGATTCTAGTCTCTGTCAGGTTGACAGCTAATACTAATCGTCACATAGCCTGGTATGTCCTCTGCTCTGCAGCGTTCTGAGCCAAAGCCAGGGCCCTGCATTCGGTCCCTCAGAACCCACTGCAAGAAGACTCCTGGGGAGGCTGATAATGGAGTACATTCAACTCCTTCACACCAGGCCCATTCTTTCACTTCTGGTGACCAGAGGTCCTGCAGGTGCTGTTCATTGTCTCTATGTGACTTTTTCCCGGATACTGCTGGAGTCTGAAGTTGGTCTCAGGCCAGCATCAGACCTGACACTGTCTGCTGCAGTTTTAGCCATCTTAGAAAGCTTTGGCCAAGAAATTGAGCGGATCACATTTTCTTAGTAGAATGCAGAACTGGAGCCTTCAGTGAGCACACAGCACAACTGGGGCCCTGTACAGTGGGTGACCATGTCGTCACCCAGAAGTCATACTCCTTCCTTTCCTCTCTTCTCTTCTTCCTTCCAGACCACATTGCTGTGAGCCAGGGCCATCCTAGCAAATCCCACTTGTAAAACTAGTGCTGACAGTATACCGGCAGTCGGCACAGACGCCTGGTCACCAGTCCTCCAGTCTGTAGTGGGTACCATCTAACAAACTGAGGTGCAGCCCCAAGCTCCCTCCCCTCCCCCCCCAACTCCCTTTTGAAAAACATTCATTGATTGTCATGTTCTGAGTACGCGTGTATGTGCCATGGTGCGTATGTGGAACCTGCCGCCTCCACGGTGTTGCTTGTTCTGAGTCCCAGATTGATTTTGACCATGCCTCTGACCCACTGGGTGTGAATCAAGCCTCCCACAGTCCGCTCTTCAGGTTTCATTAGTTTGTTGAGTGACTCACAGAACCCAGAAGGGTGCTTACCAGTCTGTTAGACCGTCTGCGGATGAAGAGCTGCAGAGAGAAAGCACATGGACATGTGAGCCACCCTCCAGCAACTTCCGTGGGTTCCGTTGAGTTCCTAGACTCTAGGAGCTCCCAGGTCCCTGCCTTTGCCTCAGAGTCTTAACAGAGACTTAGACACTGGGTTAGACCATTAGCCATTGTGCCTCCAGACTGAAGTCCATCTGCTCACCGCTGAGAAGCCTGGGAGCCAGGAGTTGGTGGGGATACCAGCTATATTTGAGGACCTGCCTCCTGAGGACGTGACAGGAGCTAGCATGTCTGCCTTCCTCCTAGACACACCCTGTCAGGGTCTTCATCATTCAGGGGGTGTATTGTCATCTTTCCTGGCCAGAGTATCTTGACAGTGGACCTTGACTTTCTGGAGCCATGGTGCCCACCATCCCTTTGATGGGGACCACTGCAGTTCAGCCTAGCAGTCCCCTGCTGTGTGTTGCTGATGCACAGGACTAGGAGGGGTAGCCTGAGTTCTGGTGTCACCTGAAGGTCACCATGTGCTCTGAATCTGAGGAGATTACTTGGCAATCACCCTCTTAGCCACTCGTTTAGAGTGTGGGGCAGAGGCAAAGGGCAGGGAAACAGCTCTCCAGAGGACAGGTGCCAAAGGAGGAAGCCACTGCTTAGAACTAGCCAGAGTCCAGGGATTGTAGGAGCTGTGGGCTGACCCTAAGACCCAGAGCCCGCAGCATCATGGGAGTCTTCATGGCCTCATCTCCTCTCCCCATCCCTCTGGGCCAGGTATCCCTTCCTGCCCCTCCATGGCTGAAGCCACTAATTAATACCCTTGTCCATACACCAGCCATTGAAGATGAATACAGCGGGCCCAAGCTTGAGGACGGCAAAGTGACAATCACTTTCATGAAAGAGCTCATGCAGTGGTACAAGGAGCAGAAGAAACTGCACCGGAAATGTGCCTACCAGGTAACATACCCGCCCGTGCCACACACACCTGAGACCGGGAATGGGCCTGGCTCTGAGCAGAGTGAGGAGAATGATCACAAAGGCTGCCATTTCCTTCACTGTGTGCTGGGCACCATGCTGAGGGTTCCCATATGTCCTCATCCATACCACAGCACTTTGTGGGTGTCGGGCAGTGCAGAGTTCAGAAGACTACTCAGGCTCAAAAGTGAGACCTTCAGGAAGGCATCAGAAAGAGGAATTTTTTTTTAATATTTACTTACTTAACTATATATTATATTTATATATTATAGTGTTCTGCCTGCATGTTTGCCTACACACCAGAAGAGGGCGTCAGCTCTCATTACAGATGGTTGTGAGCCACCATGTGGGTGCTGGGAATTGAACTCAGGACCTCAGATAGAGCAGCCAGTGCTCTTGACTTCTGAGCCATCTCTCCAGCCTAGAAAGAGGAATTCTTGAAGAGCATGGCTGGCCCAAGTCGGGGGCTTGAGTAAGAGAGGACATGCGTGGTTGGAAGAGGTCTTGGGTAGTAGAAGTCATTCCTCTTTTTTTTTTTTTTTTTTAAGATTTATTTATTTTATATATACAGTACTCTATCTGCATGACTTTATGCCAGAAGAGGGCATCAGATCCCACTGTAGATGGTTATGAGCCACCATGTGGGTGCTGAGATTTGAGCTCAGGTCCTCTGGAAGAGCAGCCAGTGCTCTTAACCACTGAGCCATCTCTCCAGCCCCCAGTAGAAGTCATTTCTGCGTCAGGATTAGCCACACATGCCACCTGTCCTGTGATGGAGTCACAGCCCGCCAGTGGTCCCTGCCTTCCCCGGTGCTCAGCCCAGACAGGAGCCACCCGCCACCAGCCTGAGCAGCTGTGACCCCACTGCTCCACAGTGGGGCTGTGTTGTCACTGTCTGTGGTATGGTTCCTTCGGGATTGTTGCAGGTGGCTTTTGGGTGGATTTGTTAGTTTTCTTTTTGAATGTGATATTGGCTGTTTGGCTTGTTCTTGTTCTTAGGGTGACAAAAACAGTCCTTTGCAGCTTCCTGAGTGGCCGGCCACCTCCAGTGTTTTGTTTTGTTGTAATGACACTTTCTCTTCTCCCCAAGTTTTTTTGTTTTGTTTTTTGTTTGGTTTTTGTTGTTGTTGTTTAATTGTTAAATGTACATGGAAGTTAAAAGATGAGCAGGTAACAGCCACATACTTCTCCCAGGTGTGGGACCTCTCCATCCCTTGCTTTAAACAGAACCGTTTGAGACTCAGTTGCAACCATCATAACCTGTGTCCTCAAACAAGGACGTCCCTTACAGGACTGTGATGTGTTCACTTGTCTCCCTGAGGAGACACTAAGTTTTCACTAATGTATTAACATAAAACCTGAAACGCTGATAAACACACTTGACTTTTTTCAGGGTCATGTTCAGTGTCTGAAAGGAACACTGACAAGTGTTGTAGTGTTTCCATTTCTCCTGGGGTTCCCCACGGTGTGTTGAAGGTCATGGAAGGGGTCTTAATATCTACCCCAGGCTATGCAAGGCATGGTGGTACACACATTTAATTCCAGCACTCTGGAGGCGGAGGCAGATGCATCTCTGAGTTCAAGGCCAGCCTGGTCTACATAGGGAATTCTAGACCAGCCAGAGATGCACAGTGAGTGAGACCCTGTCTGAAAAATACAAAGAATAAAACTATATACCCTAAACTAGAGTTAACCTGCCAGGCTTATATTTTAAGGAACTTTATGACCATGTGTTTACATGTGTGCGGGCTAGCTCTGTGTATGTGTGTATGCACCTACATGTAAAGCATGTGAGTTTGTAGGCGTGAGGACACCTATAACTGGAAACCCACTAGTTCATCTGGACTGGCTAGCCCACAAGCTCCAGGGATCTGCCTGCCTCTGCCCCCTCAGTGCTGGAACTACAGACACATACACATACGCACACATGCGCTGGGGATTTGAACTCAGATCCTGCCAAGCAAGCACTCTTACACACTAAACCATCTCTCTGGCTCTAGGGTGGTTCTTTTATAAGGTTTCCTATACTGTGAACCCACCATTTGTGTTTCCTAATGCTGGTGAATATTAAAAGATGAGCCAAATCCTTGTGAAATGACGGTGATGTTTATAAATTGCCCACGTGTCTGTCTGTCTACTGCATGTGTGCAGTACCTCTGGAGGCCAGAAGAGGGCACTGAATCCTTGGGGACTGAAGATGTGGACAGTTGTGAGCCACTGTGTGGTGCTGGAAATCAAACCCTAGTCTTCTGTAAGAACCGCCAGGGCTCTTAAGAGCTGAGCCATCTTTCGAGCCCCCAGTCATGATGTTCAAATGACACATGGGCCACTCAACACCTCTTGAGAGCCACCTCTGTCCCTGGCCAGCACCCAGTAGTCTGGGTCTTGCCAGTAGCTCCTGGGCAGCTGAGGCTTTTCGAGGGCCTTGAAAGGACAGCACCGTGTACTGCCACACAGCCAGCTCTGCTCACAGCCTGCCCTGTCTTGCAGATCCTAGTGCAGGTGAAAGAGGTCCTCTGCAAGCTGAGCACTCTGGTGGAGACGACGCTGAAAGAGGTGCGCCTTGTGCTGTGGGTGCAGGGTGGGGGTGCATGTGGGGGTGGGGGCAGTCTGGTAGGTCACCCAGCTGCTGTGGGTGCAGGGTG
>CABHPH010122403.1:2454-12594 GCA_902168325.1 Peromyscus nudipes | reverse complement strand
GGTCTCTGGGGAGGGTGGCTGGACACAGAAGTGGGTAGACTTACCACTGTCATGTTTTAATTAAACCTTATGGGTGCATTTAAATAAGGAAATTTTGTTTTGTTTTGTTTTGTTTTGGTTTTGGTTTTTCGAGACAAGGTTTCCATGTGTAGTTTTGGTGCCTGTCCTGGATCTCGCTCAGTAGCCCAGGCTGGCCTCGAACTCACAGAGATCAGCCTGGCTCTGCCTCCCAAGTACTGGGATTAAAGGCGTGCACCACCATTGCCTAGCCTTAAATAAGAAAAGTTTTTAAAAATTAAAAAGACAAAAATAAAACCAAAATCAAAACCCCAGCCGATTCCAAATTCCCAGGTTTCGGTGAGTAGAGTCAGTTACATTAGCAAGCTCGGCTTCTCTGAACTCTGAAGAGGTCTTGCTGGGCTCTCCCTCCCACCAGGAGCCCTTGTTCAGATCTCTTGCACTCTGCAGTGTCTCTTTAAAGCCTCTACACCTTTGCAGGCCTCTGTGCCTCTGCACACTCTGACCCCTCCTCTGATATGCCTTTCACGGCTTTCCCCACCTAGCAATCTCGTTAATGCTCACTCCGATATTCCTGCTGTGTGCCCCTCCACAATTCCCTCTCCCTCCCAGGCCCAAGCGGCCATTCTCTCTCCACTGTACGTCCTACCCCTTATTAATGCTCACCTGACCAGTCCTAATTTGGTGGCTGCCCCAGTGAGCTGGAGACACTCTGAGGCAGGTCGTTGGTGTGAGTATTAGTGGCCTCTGCACAGACAGGCCATTGTTCATTTGGTTCTCTTGTCGATTGTCCACCCAAACCCCGGGGTTCCTGCACTCATCCGACCTCTGGCCTCATTGGCACGCCAGGCTAGTTGATTATTAACATCTGGAGCAAAGTGCAGGGAAGAAGGAATACCCCCTCAGCAGGGAATAAACCCAGTGGATGCATGTGTGGGCTTCTCATTGCTCTGCCACCGGGGGCTAGCTCACTCTGTAGAATGCCCATGGAGAGGTGGAGTGTGGGTTCGCTTTGTGAATTCTAGGTATCCCTCCATCTAGTCAGGTTGACCGTCCCGATCAGCCATCACAGGACACGAAGTGATCTGAGGGGCCTAGGGCCAGAGGATAGCAGAGGACCAGCCCAAGTGTACTAAGAGGAGGAAGTGTGACTTTTAGGAAGGGCTTGGGGACTCGTGAAAACCCTCCACTGCCTTCATCCCCTGTGCCTCAAAACCCATCTGAGCATTTTTCTATATGTTCACTGCAACATAGTATGGAAACAATGTGTTTGAAGGAAGACTCCAGAAAGATCAGTCTTCAAAGCGCGGCAGAACTAAGGATCTGCCACCCAGGAAGCTGAAGGGGTAGTGTAGCCCCTCTCCGCTACCGCGGCTGGGGCACAACATTGGCTGGAACTCTGGGCTCCCACTTTCAAAGTGGAGTCTCTATCAGTGGCCCAAGGCCACTAGCTGCCTTTGCTCTTATTTACATTCCCTGTTGAGCAAAAGTAGTGCCACCAGGTGGCAATGAGGAGTTACCTCATGTGGTGTGGAATTCTGAGTGGACATTGTGGATTTGCTTTCACGCAAATGTATTTTGACTTTAGCTCAAAAGGTAATTAGAATATATAGCTATGATCAATTTGATTATCACTTCAGTAGCAAACCACTGAATTATGATTGGGGCTACAAACATGGTCTCTTCATCACTAATCCTCCTCTCCTGCTTTGGTGCTGGGGATCAAACATGCGAGGCAAGCTAGGCACCAAGCTGCATTCCCAGTCCCTGCCTGGTGTCCCTCTTTCTAACCCTGCCAATGAGTGACCAGACTCTGCCAGATACTAGCTGTGTGTCCTTGGCAAGTCAGTTATCTCTGAGCTGAAAGTATACATCTGTCACGGCAGACTCCACACACTCTGCACAGGGCTCTCAGGAAGCATCAGGAGGTGTCCAGTAAACCTCAGAAGAATTCGTGCAATGAGGTGCCTAGTGAAATACTCAGCATAATATTGGAAGCAATCAACAAACGACAGGTAAAGGTAAAAAGGGAACAGATATCACCAATAGAATGATAGGCCACAGGCAGTAAGAAAGGGGACTTTGCAGGAGATGATGGGACTCCCTGGGAGGCCAGAAATCACAGTGCATGGGTGGCTGGCCACAGACTCACTGCAGGGGACTAATCCTTTTCAATTTCAGGTTAAAACACATCCTCCCTGCTGGTTGTTTTTTTTTTTTTTTTTTTTTGTGCCAAAGCCCTTCTAGAAGGCTCTCTACCTTGTGGCAAGATTTGCAGGAGCATTCCCACTCAGCTCTCTGTGGGCCTCGTTAACGGACCTCATCCACGGGAAAGCGGGCCTTGACAATATGATGCTAAGGTCTGCAGTTCCGCATTGGATGTCGCCTCCAGCCTCATGGCCTCATTCTCTGTTCTCCATCAGCCAGCTTGGACAGTAGTGTCCCTCCAGGGGTGGAATCATGAGTCTGCCCTTCCCCCTAGAGCCACAAGGCCTGGTCAAGGGGCACAGAATTCTCTGCAAGGGAGCGCTGGTTCACTTCAGACCTCCTCAACTGTAGCAGTACAAATTATGTGACGCTTTATTTTCCCCAGCTTGCAGGGGTAGAGCTAGCACCTCATAAAGTGACGCGGAAATATGTGGCTGGTTTCGTAAACCAGGGCTACAAAGGCTCACTTGTGCTGGGCCAGCCACGCAGCCTGTGCTGGCTCCAAAGATGCTTCACAGGCCTGCCCAGGTCTGGGCAGTGAGGTCCACAGACAGCATGGCCCGCCCGACACCGGCCACCTGTGTGCAGGCCACGGGACCTGGCAGCCCCTCAACCCTGCCACGCCATCTCCTCTAACGGACCTGCGGAACCTCCGCTGCCAAAAGCAACAGCCACCAGGGCCGGGCAAAGGGATCCTTAGGCTGTGCTTGGGAGGCCTCAAAGAAGCTTCGGTGGCTGGTCAGAGGGAGCCACCCAGGAGCTGTCCACAGAGTGGCAGTGTCCGGGTCACCGGCCAGCTCAAGCAGGCTCCCCTCAAAGAATCCACCCACAACTTCCCTCCTGCCAGACTCCTATATTCCTTCCTCTCCCCCAAGAAGTGAAGGCTGTCTGGCCTCACAGCCATTGTTCCTGCCTGGTGTGCCTAGAAACATCTTCCCTCTGGACCATTCTTGCCTGTACGTACCAGGTCTGCACAAGGCCCACCCCTGTAACTCTGCACCCACAGGGACTGATCTTACCCACAAGCTGACAGCCCTCATTGCCTGTACCCCTCATTCAGCAGCTAATCATCCCCTTCTGGGTGAGGCTTATTATTTAATGCCAGGATTATTTATTTCATTGACACCTCACTCACTTAAAACTGCTGGAGAAAGAGGCCTTTCAACATAGGTGAATTTTCCTGACCAGCTCTCATCTTAAGTGAACGGTGTATTTTTAGTTTGATCTCTCTGGGTGGGAATTTTCTTAGACTGATCACTCTAAATAACTGAATCTATTTTGGGATGGCTCAGAATTAGAAAAGAGGAAGGGTCACTTCTGGTACCGTGTCTTGCTCTGTGTGGCTTCTGAGGTTGGGGCAGTGTGCTGCTTCTCCAGAAGGGCCTTCCATGACGAGTCTCAGAGGGTCCTTGCTGTCTGTCACTGCCTTTCCTGGAGGCAGATAGTCAGACTGTGGGGCAGCAGCAGTGGCTGGGCCCGCCTCTGGCTTCCCCTCTCACCTTCTGGTCAGAGGGAACCACCTGGGAACTGTCCACAGAGTGGCAGTGTCCGGGTCACCGGCCAGTTCAAGCAGGCTCCCCTCAAAGAATCCACCCACAAGTTCATGGACAAGCTGCTTCTACTCTGAGTACGAGAGGGAGGCAGCTTGTCCGTGAACTTCAGACTGCCTCTGAGAAGACCTTTCATAGACTGCAGAGTAGAAGCATGCTCCTTTCAAGGCCCAGAGGAACTCTCCCAGCCGTTCTAGTAGGGACCAGTAAATAAATCTGTTCCTGTGTCCACACTTCCTTAGTCAGGGTCCCGCTATGACCACTCGTGTCTGACCTGAATAGCTCAGGAATCTGTCCTGAGTGACTTGCTTCAGGGGTGTGGCTTCCACGGAGCCCTCCACTGTGGCATCCTGCTTAGGATTAATTGCATGTTGGAAGGGCACGCTGGACCAAGACTGGGTGGGATCAAAGCATGCGTGCCATGGCTCCATCTGCCAGCTGCTGTCTTCAGAGGATGCCCTTTGACACCTGTGGGGACTCTAGAGCTTGTAGCAGAGTGTTGTAATCCCTGATCACGGAAAGAAAGAGATGTCAAGGAGACTTAGGTGACACGTAGGACAGGCATGGGCACCTGGGGCCATTTCTGGTTTTTGTATGTGACCACATCTGATACAGGTTGAGATGGAGTCCTCCTTCCATGTCCCAGTTGAGGGACTAGGCCAAGAGGGGGCCGGGGACAATGAGCACACAGGCAGACAGGGTGCAGGGGCTTTGGGGAACCCCACAGCTCCGTTGAGAGTCCTGTGGCAGGAGATGGATGAGCTGGGCCGATTGGAGCGCTCCTTGCCGATGCTCTCCTTGGGCAGCCACTCTGACTACAAGGCACTCAACTGTGCCGTGCCTGGTTCTAAGCAGCAATAATGACTACAATCCCATTCCAAGCTGAAGGTTTTACTTCCTGCACGCTTGCTTTGACGTTTGGGAAGCAATGACTGTCTCCTCGGCCTCGCGTTTTGCCATGCCCCCTGCATGCCACCCACGGCCGCCACTTCAGCTCTTCCACTGTATGGGCCCCTTCTCACCCCAGGGCCTTTGCCCATGCTCATCTTTCTACTGTGAATCCCTTGTCTTTTCCTCTCCCCGTCACCAGACTCTTACTAGTTATATCCTCCACTATGTCTCCCAGGGTCCCTCCGCTAGCCTTCTATGACCCTCAGGATAGATACGCTTCTGTCACACTCCCCTCCCAGGCCTCTATTTCTCCCACATGCTCCCCACCACAGAATTAACTACACGATAATTTCTGCAATTAGTTAAGGGATTTCGGTCCTCTGCTGAGCTTCCTCCTGGAGCTAGCATCCCTCTCTCTGTTCCCTGCATCTTCATCAGTGACAGCAGGGCCTGACACCAAGCACGTACTCAGTGACATGTCCTCTGCCAGCCAGTGACTGTACTTCTCACTTGTCTGGGCCACTGTTACCTGTGCTCAAGCCCTCTCCTAACTCTGATCCCGTGGTCTTTCTACCTAGACATGCCTTTTGTATTAGTTACTTTCCTATTACTGTGGTAAAACACCATGACCAAGGTGATTTAAAGAGAGGGTTGTTTGGGGTTTACAGTTCAAAAGGGATAAGAGGCCATCACTGTCACGGTGGGGAAGCATGGCAGCAGGCAGGCATAGCAACTGGAACAGAAAGCTGAGAGCTCACTTCTTAAACTGCCAGACACCCAAACAAAGCCTGCCTCTAGTAACATAATTCCTTCACCAAGGCCACACTTCCTAAGCTCCCCAAACAGAGCCACTAACTGGAGACTATGGCAGACACCTCATTCAAACCACTACACATTCCCTGCCCAACTCTTGCCCTTTGAGGAAGGAATGAGTATATCAAATGAAAGCATAGAAGAGTTAGAATGCCAGGCAGTCCATGTGAAAGCCACAGGCGCCCTGCTGCCCAGCTGGCAAGACCCCAAGACATGCCTAGAAGAGTATCCATGGACCCCAAGGCTCAGGGGTAGGCAGGTTGCCCGCCACAGTACGGCGAGTTGACAAGCATCCTCCTAAGCACTGGGGGAGATCCTGAAGTGTCTCTGGTGAGCCACAGCCAATGAGTGAAATGAAGTCATCAGGGCTGACTTAAGACACACAACGCACTATTGACATAGTCCATGTTTAGGAAGTTTAGCTTTTCTAGTGCGAAGAACCTAGGTGTCCATCGTTTGGGGAAATAGCAAGCAAGTTATAACAAGAGCCCTTAGCAGAGATCTCCTCCGTGTGTTTGGTGGCCCTGGGCTGGCTGTTTATACCTGTTACATTATTTGTGCCTCAGGAGAACTTGGGCAGGTGTAAGTTGTTGTTGCTACTTTAAAAGTCAGACAGGGGCCTGGGACGGCTGAGAATTGGTCTAGGGTCCCAGAACCAGCATGGCTCAACTAGGCAGTTGGACTCTCAAGCCTCTGTCACAGCTGCTAAATGAGATGTCGGGCAGCTAGCTTCAAGTCTGAAGGTGCACGTGCTGCCACAAAAACCAGGAGGCCAGTCTCTGGTCCTGCCAAGCTCATTCCTCAGAGTCCTGGGTCAAATCTTCCCCAATGTCCCTGACCAGGGGTCTAGAGTGCTGAGGGGAGACAAGGAAGGGTGGTCCCTTGGGCTACTTGGCCCTGGGTATTCCAGAACAGCAGGGGCAGCCAGGAGGGGATGTGGTCATCTCCAAGGGACAAGGACTGTGAAATCAGGTTCGCCTTCCCATTTACAAAGGAGCTCTTCTGGGTAGGATTTCTCTGGGTCAGTGCCCTTGACCTATAGGAAGCTGTTATAGTCAAAGGCTTTGGAGGAAGATACTCTTCACCCCCTGCTTGACTATGCAGGATCTCCTCAGCTCAGTGGAAAGAGGGCCCAGACCACTTCACAGGGGCTTCCTATTGGGTTTGTACCAAGTGTTCAGGGACAGGCTACTATTGGCTACTATTGGCTGCTCTCCAAGTACCATGAGTACCCAGGCTACTTTCCCTTATCTCTTTATCCACTTATCCCCTTATCCACTGGCCACACCCAAGGCTACCAGGCTCCAGAACTTGAGGGACCCAGTCCACAGACTCTCCTCCTTCTCTACCCATACCCGACCCCGGGTCTCACCTATTCTAGCCATCTTGTCCACCTGTCTAACCCCTTTGCTTATAAGGTTGAGTGCCCCACAGGCCGGTTTCCTGACGATGTCAAAATAGTGTCACAGGCTGGTGCACATGAACATGAAACAACAGAAGTTTGTTCTGTTCCAGCTTTGGAGGCCAGGGTGGCATCTTCTGAGGGATGTGAGGGAGACTCTACATTGCCTGGTCCCTAGCTTCCAGTGCCTCACCAACCATGTTTAGTATAGCTTGGCTCGTGTATGCAAACTGCTGGTCTCTGGCTTCTGCCTTCAAGTTCACATGCATTACCCACGTGTGTCCAAGTTTCTCTGTCTCCTAAGGACACCAGTTACAGGAATTAAAGCCCTCCCAAGTGACCTCATCTTAATTCACTACAACTACAATGACTTCATTTCTAAGGAAGGCCATTTTTTGAGATACTGGATGTTAGGGTTTCAACATGTGAAGTCAGGAAGTACTTCAGTTAAACTCATAGCACCTCTGTCTAGGTGAAGCAAGAGCAGATGTGGTCATGGAAGTACGTGGTTAGGTTGATAAGATACCTCTGACAAATCACGAAGAGAAGAAGGAGATAGGTGTACAGCTCGGAGGTGGCCGCAGGAGCCGCCCACTGCATGTGGTCACTGCAGCCGACACAGATGGTGGCTTCTTGAGCCTGGAAGACATTGCTGGGCACATGTCTGACTGCTGTGTAGTTTACACCTGTCCCTGACAGAAGGGGACTCTTGGAAGGAGGTTGACCAGGGCTATGTGTTTTAGACCTCAGCTCAAGCAAAACCAGGGAGTCAGACTTGACCTTAGCATCAGCCAATTCTGATGCCATGCCTTGTTCTTAACTAAGTCTAAGTTCACAATAAAACCCCGTTCCAACTAAGTAAACCTCACAAGGTTTAAATTCTACTGGAAGGAGATGTTTCCCAGTCCGGAGATTCTGTAGGAGGCTAAGTACCATCTGAAGCTCTGAAGTGTACACTTTAAATTATATTACAGAAAAATCTTTTCTGGAAAATCAGGCGGCATTCAGTATTGACGATCTTAAAACAGCTCATGGGCTTTGGCTCATTATTTTTACTTCTAACAACTTTACCATGCTGAGACAAAGTCAATAGAATGAACTGGAGCAAGAAAAGCATTCTGTGTAATGTTATTTATAAACCGGAAAGTTAGGAACAACCTCAGTGTACAAAGTATAGGACAGTTAAGTTGTAGTACAACCAAAGAGTCACCTAGTATTTAGTCACCAAAAACAACATGGTTCCATAAACACCACTAGTACTGATCTCACTGTTGTAGAGTATCCAAACAATTAGGTAAGAAGAAGAGACAAAATTGCCATTAGCTATAGACAATGCAACGGTATGTCTGGACCACCCTAGAGACCCCTAAGAGAGCTCAACTAAGGAAGTAAGGATTCAGTGAGGCCATTCATTACAGCCTGGTAAGATCTGCTTCCCTCTAAGATAAACAACATGTTAGGAAATATAATGGAAGATAGGATTCCTTTCATAATAAAAACACAAAGATGAACTACCTAGGGGTAAACATGACAAGAATTGCTTAAGACTCATGAGAGTAAAAATGTAAACACACTCAAGGCCATAACAGACAGCTTGAAAGAGTATGGTCTATTTTATGCTTGGATGGGCATGCCCAATGACTGGATACATCACCTACCCTGCCCCCAGACTAACATATAAACATAGTATAATCTCAAAATACCAACAGGACTTCGGAGACCTTAACCATAACTGATTAAAGTTTATTTGGAAAAGCAAACACAAAAGAAGAAACAGAAGAATGCCCTGAGAAAGGAGGCAGGAGGGGTTCTATCAGCTATTGAAACACATAATCATGGCATTACAGTAATTAAAGCCATTTGCTACTGAGCACTGGACAGGACTGGACAGACTCACCAATGGAACTCAGCCTTGCTACAGGAATTGGTAAATACCTCTTGGCTGGTGTCAGGGTTTGAATGAAAATAGCCCCCATAGGCACACATATTTGAATGCTTGGTTCCCATTTGGTTGACTGTTCAGGAAGGGTTAGGATGCTGGCCTTGTTGGAGGAGGTGTGTCATTGGGGGTGGTCTTTGAGGTTTCAAAAGCCCAATCCAGATCCAGTCTTTCTCTCTGCCTGTTGCTTGGGGATCAGATGTAAGCTGTCAGCCACTGCTCCAGCGCCATGTCTGCCTGCTCGATCTCATGCCCTCCACCATGAGGATCATGCACTCACACTCTGAAACTGTACGCAAGCCCCAATTAAACGCTTCTTTTCATGGGTTGCCTTGGCCATGGTGTCTCTTCACAGCAATAGTAACTAAGACAGCTGGTAAGAGACTAGCCTAATGAGGAAGAAAAGGCATGGTGGATTTGAGACCCAGCTCAATGACCCGGGGCATCTCTGCTATCTGCCATGAGTCTGTTTTTGTCTTATGTATTATGAGGACTGCATAAGGGTCATGTATGTGAAGTGCTCAGAAGAGGCTCGGGAATGGGCATTCACTGACAGGCACTGTTCTCATCAGAGTGTGTGCATTAAGACCCCAGTGGGTGCCTGAAGCCATGAATAGAATGGAACCTATATTAGCCATTTTTCTTGTTGCTGTGACCAAAGCCTTGGCCAAAACAACCTTAGGAAGGAAGGTTTGTTTCTGTCTTGCAGTCTGAGGGGACAGTCCACCCCTGTGGGAAGGCATGGGGGCGCTAGCTATGCTGGAAGGCGTGGGAGGCAGTTGGTCACATTTCCTCAGTCTCCTTTTCTTTCGGTACAGGACCCCAGCCCATGGGATGGTGTCACCCACCGCTCTTCCTCAGCTACACCTCTCTGGGAACATTCTCACAGACCAAGACAAAGTTTTGTTCTAAGTCCTGTTGGGTTGGCAGTTAAGATCAGCCATCACAGAACCCAATAATTGAATACCTTTCCCATCTCAACTGTCCACTGCACTGTGGTTCCAACTTTGGTAGTCTGAGGCGAAGCAGTAAACCATAGCGGGAACTGCTTCCTTCTCTTTCACAGTTCTACAGGTTCATCCACACATCTTAGCAACCCCAGTACAGCGTTTGTGTTTTTCCTTATTCAGTTGAGCACGGTCGCTCAAATCAAGTACTCAACATATTCTCTTCAGCAAATCCAAATAGCTAGCGTTATTCTTCTGACATTTTGGAGCCACTATTCAGTGAAGTAAGCATTCCTTGAACACAGGTACTGTAAGAGCTGATCTGATGATCTGACAGCTTCAGAGAGACTGGGGGAAGGGCGGGGGGGGGGG
>CABHPH010122402.1:0-47081 GCA_902168325.1 Peromyscus nudipes | reverse complement strand
GAGAGAGAGAGAGAGAGAGAGAGAGAGAGAGGCAGAGACAGAGACAGAGACAGAGACAGAAAGACAGACAAAGAGATACACAGAAAGATAAAGACAGAACAGAAGGGGAAAGTGTTGGACTGCTACAATGTTTTGCTGTACTGTTTTATATAAGGGAAATGACTGTAGGAAAAAGGGAAAACTTGGTGGAGTTCTAAGACTCTGGAACAACTGGAAGATAAGGAAAAGCTGTAGTGGGGAATGGGAGAGGAGTGGAGATAGAAGAAAGTGAAGTCATTGGAATGAATATTGGTTTTTGTCTCCTTAGTAGATCCTCTGTTTTGTCTCTCTCATCCTCTTCTAGAATGTACTCTTTGCTAATTTTTATCAGTCCTGTTTTCTCTACTTCCCTTGTATATGGAGTTTTCTTGGCTATGTTCTTGGAGTTGGGGATACCGGAGGACAATTCCACCTAGCCAAAGTTTCTGTGTTCCTCAAGTCAGGAGTGATGGTGGCTGTATTTTACCCAAAGGGCTGTATAGCCTTGTACTTGGCTCCCAAAGCTTTGGCTTTCCTTGTTGGGCACTGATTGTGGCCCTGGCAGTAGTGGTTGGGAACATCTTCTGTGAAACCCTTACCAAGAATGCTTGTGCAGATTTCATGGCAGGATTTCAGCCCAGTTTGCCTAGGGTAAGATTCTGCTACTGTGGTGATTGTTGCATTGGTTACAGTCATGATTACAGAGAAAGTCTGTGAGTCTGACATTAGGAGAAGCTTGGTGTGTTGATCCAGTCTATTCTGGGTCTGGAGAAGTAGCAGGTGGGATGCTAAAATCTTCCAGTTCTCTTTATTACTCAAACTCTAATCAGCCACTTGTTCCAGCATTGGCTTCCAGTCTGCCATCTTACCCCAAATGAAGAGTTTCAAAGTCAGTTTCTGATAGTGTGGTTTGTAACGTTGATATTAAAACATCCTTGCCCTTAAATAGTGTTTCCAAGGCTTGAAATACAAGTCCTCCCTACGCTTCTAAATCAAGAATTATCCTCTCCATTCTTTTTCATTGAAATGCAAATCTTTTTGGAGAGGATTTGCATTTTAATTAAGCTGCTAATACTTTGGAGTTAATGAGTTTAATCTAAGACTTTTTTCTTGACAGTAAAGTGCAAGACTAACAGAAAGTCCTTGATCATTTGGGAAAATGTAAGGCATCCATGTGCTACTTAAAATATGTAAGAAAGGCACATATTAGGGATAAAAATAGGATTTATTCTAGACATCTTAAAACCCCATAGAGGACTATTGAATGGCATCAGTCATTCTCCTTTCCTTTCATGTTTTTTAATTCTACAAGGTCTCACTCTTGCTCAGAGGGACTGAGAGACTCAGTAGTCCCCCAACCACTACCAAAAAAAAAAAGGAAAATTGCCTTGTGCTTTATATGGTCTTAATAATGCCTCCTCCAATCAATTCAGTGACTTTAAGTATGAAAAGCATGATATAACCAATATCCTGCAAATATGGTACACACAGACAATGGAACTTTATTCAGCTATAAAATTATAAAATTTACAAGAAAATGAGTGGAACTAGAAAATATGCTGACTGATACATCTCAGACCAAGAAAGATAAGCACTGTGCATTTTCTCTCATATGGAGAGCTTAGCTTTGAATTTTTAGATTTTCATATTTAATTTGGAGGATTTGTAGAGGTCAGAAAGCAAGAGAGGATCCTGGAGAGAGGGGAAAAGAAAAGGTGTTGAGAGTGGTTGTGGATGGATAATAGAACACATGCTATATGAAAGCAGAGGGGAAGGAATTAACTTGAACTACAGATTATGCAAAGGCTATACAGAAATAAATTTTCTAAGTCCATTAAAATCCACAATAAAAAATAAAAATGTTTGATTGTAAATACCCTGTGTGTACCTAGAACCCAAAGCTTACTGAACGAAAATCTCAGTGCCAGGTGTGGGATACCTCGATGTAGTGGACATATGGTCACAAAGCAGTTGGCTGAAGAAATAAATCCACCTGCTTTCTCAATAATTTACAATGGCTGTGAAGAGAGTTCATCAAACACCATGTGTGAAATTTGTTTCTAGAGGTCATTATGTATTATTGTTATGTATTGTGTATGTTATGTACTATTGTTACAATTGTTGTTATGTACTATTATTATGTATTGTGTATGTTATGTGCTATTGTTATGTATTGTTGTTATGTAATGTATTATTGTTGTGTATTGTGTATGTTATGTTATGTATTGGTCATTGACCAGCTTGATGCCCAGAGAAGGACTGTGACACACGAACTGCCACAGGGAGACATGGAATTTCCCAGAGTGCTTGAAATGAACAACTACTGGACTCTAGAGACTGGGTTCATTCCACGCAATTTGAATCAAAGTGGGTAGATAAGTTATTCCACTTATAATATTAGAACAATTGGCACCTATTGTTTCATTAATATTAACTATAATTACTACTATCTTCTATTGGTTATTGTAGTGTAACTCTCATTCATTCAATTTCACCATCAGTATTTCTATCATGACATTATGTGTTCCTTAGTATGTAAGCTTTACAAACAATTGCTTTGTGGATATTTGTTCAAGGTCAATAAACATGCAGTTGGTCCAATTTATTGCAAAATAAGATTGATTATCAGTAGGTATCTGAATATTTTATTTTTAGCACAAAATAATTTATTCTGTATTTTATTAAATAACTCTTAGGAAAACTTATAACAGTATCTTTCCATAAAAATCAAAGTGATATTTGCAAAGTAACTTTATCTTTTCTCTTCCCTGACTGATGGAAAACTTGTCTTGAAAACTCGTTGAAATTAATCTGAAGTCAAGATTTCATTCCACCCACTTAGTTTCTAGAAACATCTTGTATCCCAATAATAAATGGTTCCTTTTGTAAATGAGTTTGCTTAACTTAGCAAACAAAAATACAGAGCTCCCAAATAGATAAACAATGGGTGCATTATTTTACTGTCTAAATGCCCTAAATATTTAGTGTAACTTTGGGTTTTAAAACTTCATTATTTAGCTAGGTACGTAGTTTTGGTTGACTATATTTTAGTCTAGCAATTGTATATGTGAGTGCTGGTCACTATTTTGTAAACAAAATACTCCCAAAATTATTTTTCTGGGTTATTAGAAGATGACAACATTTCTGAAGGAGGAAATAAGGAGGTCTGAGCACTGAGAGTAGGAAAGACCCCGTTGATTCTGTGATGTCACAACACAGTGACCTCTCAAAACTGTGCAGTAGTGTCTTTATTTTCCAAATAAATGTTTGTTATATTTTAACATACACAGGAGTCATTTGTCAAAATGTGAGACCTTGTATGTGAAACCAATATATGGGTTTTCCATAGCATCTAACCCAGGCCTGGTCAAACTATGAATGCCACACAAATAGAAGACTGAAATTTCCATCATGTAGGTTACATCCATAATTAGTTCTCCATGTCTCTCTGTTTCTCTCTGTGTCTCCCTCTGTCCCTGTTTCTGTCTGTCTGTCTGTCTCTCTTCCTAGTTTGAATTTTATTCTTATCATCTAAACTGCACTTAAGGGTCTTTGAAAGTTAAGAAAGAAGCCTTAGAGGACCTCACAGTTTTATAACGGCATTATAATAATAATAAGGAAGGAGGTCTGGGGAGGTGGAGAGAACAAAGTCCCCAGGAAAGATCTGAGAGAAACCCCAGCATTTGCACTAAACACTTCAAACTTACCCACTTCAGCCTCTGTGGGCAGAAATCACATTCCAAAGGAAAATGTTTTACAATTGTAATTACACATAATAGGAGGAATGTATTTTGCCTTCATTCTGCTCCCATGGTGAATCAATTTAATTTTTAAATACAAGAGACATAATTGATTTTAGCCCTAGATTAGTGCTGAAAATGATCTATATGTGTTCTCACTAATGGAACAAGAGAATTGGCACTCCTTGGAGACTTAGCCAAACCTGTTCATGCAACAATTACTAGAGCCTGACAGGTTAGTGTGTGAGGAGAGAAATGAGGGAGGGAAACACCCCACTGGTTAACAGTTGAGGAAAATAATTAATACTATGCTCTTCCAAGTTAATTATGGATTAGGCACAAATATATCATAGTCTTAAAAGCCACAAACTGATGCAGCTGCCTCAAGGAGCCTTATTCTGTTCACCAGAAAATGAACATCTAAATTCCCAGGCAATCATGAGCCTAGATGGGACTCGCATAGGAGAGGATGGATTAGGGGCAGGCTTATTTTCTCTGGGAACGACAGACCCCTTTCTTATCTGGCAATGGGTCTTCCATCTGTTTTACCAGACGTCCATGTAGTTTATGGGTAAATGGAACGGTAGTAGCTCAAGGCAAAGCTATGAAATAGGTATTTTATACTTTGTCATTTCATCATCAAAACCAGCCCTCCAGCACAACTTCAGAATTCAATTCTTACTCTTCCTGAGTTGTGGACTAATCCTCCCTAAAGCAGGATTAGTGGCTGAGATCTTAGCTTCTAAGACTATAATTCACAGGTGTATTTGCATTTTAATCAATGATTCTAAGGAGACAGATTTGGCAAGGGCCCATCACTAGCAAGGTAGTACAGAGACCAAGGGTCCAATCCATACCTCTCTATTGACGGCTCAGTAACTTTTAAGTTGTAAAATAGGATTTTGGACACTGCATGAAATTATTGTGATAATTAAGGAAATGATATGATATATTGTAATGTCTGGTCCTCAGCATTTGTTAGCATATCTCAGGGTGGGAGAAAATTCCTCAAGTGGTAAAATGAAAGGTGTCACAATGATGATGCTCTGATCACCAAGGGTCACTGAATCTAGGAGGAATTAAGTTCCTCTATAAAAGAAGAGAGATGTCTAAAATCATATTCATCTGTAAGATTCACAGAGTTCATTTCTGCAAAGTAATTGTGCTGTCTTTAGTAGCACACAAGGAGAGGAACACATAAAAGTACCCAAGACTTCAGCCCTTTCCATCATGAATGGAGTGACTACCTCTAAAATACTAATTGGGTTGTTCAGAGCATTACAATTGGCAGGTAGAAATAGTGAGAGAGATGAACCTATATATATATATATATATATATATATATATATATATATATATATATTCTGTAATAACACAGAATAAGGGAAATATTTAAGTAGTAGTAAATTTTCTTAATTTCTACTGGCCAGAAAAGTAATTCTCAAGTCATGTCTTCTGTGAAACAGTATGCTAGGTCCTTATAGACTGGTATATGTAATGAAAGCTCACAGTCAACTGGCCTTGTGTCTGCCACCTCTAGTGTCTCATATTGCATAAGACTTTCCATCCACTGTAGCATGATATCCAGCAAATGTTTTGAAAAATGGAAAGATAACATATTTCTGTTTGTGTATCTGTCTGAGCTTGTCCTTTTTTGACTGTTTGTATAGGTGTGTGTTTGTGTCTGTGCCTGGGTATCTATTAAGTTGTCTGAATTTCAAATAGACTATCATTAGGAACCATATGGCTTGCCTTTAGTAATAATGAACATGTTATGCACAGGAAAATTCTTGTGGTGCTTAAGATATACTGAGGCCCAGTAGTTAGTAGTTAGGTAACTAGCTAAACTACCTAATAGTTTAGATGTTCTTTTAATATTCAAATTACACAATCAAGCACACTAAGAAAGTTTCAGATGACAAATGGTGTTCATGAATCTCACTCTAGCCATTAGGGAAATTTGAAGTCAATATTAAACAAACAAACAAAACCAAAACTATTGTTCCTATTTAATTCACATAAGCAGATTCCTTCAAAACATAATGATTACACCAGAGACTCATTACTTATACATAGATATTTTCTCTTATACATAAATAATTACAAAAATGTTCAGAAGATTCTAAAAGCTTGAAAATTCTAAAACTAAGTTATGAATATTATGATTAACGATGGATAGAGAGAAACAATGACCACTTATCTCTTATGAATTAGAAGCAATCAACTTGACAATGAATCTTGAATTTCTCATCTTCCTAAACCAGACAAATGAATAACAAACCTGACTTGCAAGATGGCATTATATCCTTAAGAACTCAGACTTGAAAATAGAAATTATTTGTGAATAAATCAACATTTTTCATGTTAATGAAGGGAAAATTGAAATCTTGGCTAAGTCAACCACACACTTCCTTGCCAGAAGTGCTAAACAAACTCTTAGATCTATAAGCTCATCCACTAAAGTAAACTTATTTAAGTAGTATAGATGAATATAATAGAGATATTAAGCTTGCATTTAAAGAAAATAGAGATTCCTTAATACCTGAGAGAACTAAACATTGACTTCACATCTTGGGTCATTTATGATATATAATTTTTTCCTCTGAATTGAAAAATGTCTCCCTCGATGAAGAAAGGAGACTCACAAGACAGGAAACTAGTAAAATGTACAAGGCTCAGGAAGCTCTGAAACTTACAGAATTCAGAAGATCCCTCATGGGGTTAGGAATGCAGCTAGCAATTATTGGGCAGAAGAAACTTTTCCACTGAAGCAACTTTGGCTGACAGCTGCAACATGGCACATTTGGAAGCTGTTAGCCATGCAAAGTTGGGCTTCTTGGTGATGCAATTGCTTTTAAGACATCCTAATTTCTGTAAGTAACCTGTCATCCATGCACCTCTACACCACAACCAACTCATTGTCTCACAAAGCAAGACTCAGATGGAATAATTTCTTTGGTGTTTAACTGGTGCCCTATCTTAAACAAATAGATGTTTGTCTTTGTCTTCCCAGGAACGGTCATACATTATTGATGCCTGAACAGGGGTCACAGTACCAAAAATTATTTAGGAAACTGAAGTTGCTCTGGGATGAAAGACAAGACATGCAATGAGGACTCATCCATCTAAGGGTAGAGTGTTCACACTGGCAATCCGTATATGGCTACCCTTCCTCATGTGGTATGTGACGGTGTGCCTCTTTGCTATAGTGGCAATGGCATGCTACCTGCAATACATGCAAATAATGTCTGAGGGTGAAGCATCCTTGGGAGTAATACCAGTGTAGCATCTTTCTTTACATGTCCAAACTTTTGGCATTGCAATCTGATGTAATTTATAAAATTCGTGCTTGAGAACCACATAATCATCTACAAAACAAAAGAGAAAATCCACAACAAATCTGAAAATGGTTTACATACATTTATAATTTTGTGTAGGGTTGCATTAATAGGTACCCTTGACCACATATAGCATGTAGGCTATGGGTTAGAGTTGAACATGCCTTAGAGTCTTCATGTTAGAGGGGTGGCATACCTCCTTGATAATAGGGTTAGCCACAGGAGTACAAGGATGCCTCACAAATGGCTGATGGACTAGGTAATTCGATCTCTGAAAGTATCAAGTGGAGGATATATTTTTAAGAAGGCTGTTGTGGTGATTGTGTGGTATTTGCTTTGGGTGATAAGAACATTCTCTGGCTTCTAAATTCAGAAGCCAGTGGGAGAGAGAGGAGAGAGAGAACATGAATAAGAGAGATAGAAGTGATAGATACCTCTAGGACCAATCCATGATTTAGCAAGAAAATGGAGTGAGAGGCTTAATAATAGCGTTGTAGAAGGGACTATGATAATCAGGTAGTATGCAGCATCTGAACTTGAAATAGAGAAGGATTTGTTTTTGTTTTTCTTAAAACAGGGTGTGCTAGTTTAGTAAATTAGATGCTGCAGATTCTCCTCAAATAACAATTACTTTACCAGTACTGAGTAGTTAACTAGGTTTCCAATACCAGGCATAGTTCCCTCTTGTTGAGTGGGTCTTAAGTCCAAGCAGAGAACTGTTCGTTACTGTCAAGGTATGTGTGCCACTACTTCATCCTTAGGGCTATTGAGCCATGATAGGCACTGATACGGTTCATAGGTGTCATGGTAGGACTGTTGCTTGCTTCCCTCCTTTGGAAGCTTGCACAGTGCCTTCTGGTACCATGAAAGCTAGTCTTCAAGCAGGGGCATTCAGGGCAGTTCAGCTCAAGTCTGGACTCTGTTTCTGAAGTGTGTGGTGTCTTCAGCAATGGGGACTTACTTTCCATCTCTGAGGGGTAGCCATATGAATATGCACATACATATATGTATGCAATGACAATTAGTGAAAAAAGAGGCCTTGAATTTGAAGGAGAGTGGGAAGGGGCATATGAGAGGGTGTTGAGGAAGGAAATAGAAGGGAGACATGTGGTAATTATCTCAAAAGCTTTTAAAACTATTTATATGCTTCCAACAACAAAATGGGTTGCTTCATTCAAAACAAAACAAAAGCAAACCAAAATATCACAAGGAATGAAATAGCTCCTCACAATCTGGCTCTGTGAAACACTGGTATAAATGGGATCAATCTGAGAACTCTAAACGCTGAAACATTTATTAGTATGACCGCCCTTTCCTCCTTAAGACAATGACTGCATAACATGAGACATATGAAAGAAATCAGCCCTTAAGAGACTGGATAACACAGCCATTAGGAAGACTCGATTATTGCCAGCTGAGTTCCGCATGAATGCCATAATCTGGAATACAAGAAAGGAGAGCTGGGCATTACTGAGGAAGCTGTTCTGTGTGTTTGATAACTCATTTCATTGGATCAGAGAGTCCTTAGGAAGGGGACTTCCAGGTCAGTATCAGTTCAGGTCTGGGCTCTGTTTCTCTCCTTTCTTGTCCTCCAGATTGTGACATTCATGGGGAACTCAGCTGGAAATAATCAAATATTCCTAATGGCTTATGTTCACTGGAGAGTTAGGAATGAGGCTGACAGGGCTAGAGAGATAGCTCAGTGATTAATTGCATTGCCTCTTCTTCTAAGGAACAGGGTTCCATTCCCAGCATCCACATGTTGCCTCTCAACCATCTGTAATTCCAATTCCAGAGGATCCAACACCCTCTTCTGGCCTTCAAGAGCACTGTATGTACATGGTGCACTCATATACTTGCAGGCAAAATACACACACACACACACACACACACACATATACACACACACACAAAGTCTTTATGAGTAAAGAAAATAATGAATGTGGTTGATTCAGTAAGGATCACCAGAATGGTATGGAGCATTAATGCTTTTGATGAACCCTATGTCACATGATATTTATGAATTGGAAGAGGATCTAGAAGATCTGAATGACTTAGCATGGCTCTTAAGTTAGGTTTGTGAGATGCAAAAAATAAAATAAGACATGTTTCTTTCTTTTAACAGTGCATGTTATGTTATACCCATAAATTCAATTATAAGAACAAAATGGTAACATATCACTTGAGATAATTCAACAACTTCAGTTTTCAAAGAAATATGATACTTAAAAAATATACCAATTTGCTTTCAACACATGATAGGCTCAATGACACATTATTTTTGACAGATGAAAGTCAAGATCACAGCAGAACTATCCCCCCCAAACTTGGAATATGCCATGCTTAGCTCATTTTAGATACCATCAATGTCTTGTCATCTCCAGTATTATCCAACAGGACTTCATCATCATCTTCCAGGACCAAATATGTCTGCTTCATTAATTTTATCTTGACATGGAAATTCATATTTTTTCATACATCTAGCTTCAGCTACACTATATTTTAAAACAGGATCAGCTTGATATTGCATTACTGTTACAGACCAATTAGTATAATGTGTGAGGCATTTATTCAGACCTTTTTCTTAACTTTCTTCTAATATTGCATAGCCTCCTGATATCATCAAATGACATTGCTTTCCCCTCACTCATTCCCTAGCAATTGGTCACCTGTACATACTCTTCCCAATCCTCTATAAACACCAACTCTCTTTTTCTAGATTCATTTTCATTTTTATCACTCTATTTGTTTTTGCCTTCTTTACCTTTATTCTTTCTCATAGTGGTAAGGGCAAGCACAGAGGTGAAAATGTGGTGACTTCTTGCTGATGGTGGCTGGGACCCCTTTCTGAGAACTCTCCTTAGATGAGTAGATTGAAAGTATTAACAGTGGTATATCTGAAACATACTGTATAGTTACTAGAGCTTTCTAGTAAACTACAAGTAGATAAGATTCATAGGCCACAAATGGTGTTCTGTTGTCCCTGTCTTCTGTTAGAATGACAAAATCCAACAGAACACATTTACTCCCACAGCTGGGTCAGTAATAATTAAAGTCAGTAGGCCCTTAGTAGGCAATGGCTGGCCATGATCCTTTCTGTGGCCTCACCCCATATACTCTACACAGGTCCTTCACTGTAGTACATGATGGCTGGCTTTTGTAGCAACAAAAGGAGACATATAAGCTGCTAGTACACAATTGTCACACGTTAAGATCAACCCACGAAAGTCTATTTAATGGGTAATTGGGGTTTATTAAGTTATAAATTAGGGAAATACACTCACAAATACAAAACTGAGTAACAACTGAAGTTGTCCTCTGTTCTGTCCGGGAGAACACCTGGCCATCTGTCCAGTGTCTGATCATACCAAGAAGAAGAACATGACCCTCTCCTTTTCTTTTTAAGAGGTCACGTAGGAAGGCAAGAAGCACCGCCTCTTTTCTGTGTAGCCCAAGGTCATGGCCAGAGAAGCTACCATGACAGTCACAAACAGTAGTGCTTGGTTGTAGGGTGAGAATACTGCAATATCAACATGTCAGGCAAGAATGAGCTACTGGTACAGTAATTACACAACTAGTATGGGTGCCACAAAGAGCTTTCAAATTAAGGCAGGCTCCACAGAGGGGAACTCACATTTGGTACTACACAGCCTAGGACAAAGAACTGTGGCTGACAGGTCCTAGGGCCCAGTTGGTATCATTTTATAAAATGAATGTTAGATGCCTCTTAAATTGCTTTCTAAATATTTGTGCCTAACCTATATATAGAATTATCAACCTCAATTTGTCATTGAGGGAAATTTCTTTTTTTTTTTCCAAGGGTCAGTGGTTAATGGAGAGATTTATAACAAGTCAAGCTCCCGAGGATGGGTAACTGTTCCTATGGCACGGTAGTGTAATGCTCAATCATAAATAGAGTAAAGTAATCAGACACTTTCTACCATATGTGACTCAGGGAGCATCATACAAGAGAGGGCAGAAATACATACAAGAGAGAGCTGGAGGAAGGAATGGGCTGTTGGGTAACTGTTCCCTCCTAATTGAAATATTTACTGTTGACATAAAGAGGAAAGACCAAGACTGGTGTCACGAAAGTTACAAGGCTCATGAAGCTCAGAAAGTCCTCAAACTCACAGTTTCTTCCACAAGTTTAGAAAAGCAATTATTAATAGGGGAAGAAGAGACTTAGCAGTGCTGACATCTTCAAGGTAGGCAGAGAGCTCCGGGGATGGAGCTTTCTGAGCTGTCACCGATGCTGGGGTGGGATTTTTGGTGATGTATCTGCTTTTGAGCTGTCACTGATGCTGGAGTGGGCTTTTTGGTGATGTATCCGCTTCTGAGTTGTCACCGATGCTGGGGTGGGCTTTTTGGTGATGTATCTGCTTTTGAACTACTCATGTTTTCTAAGTCATTCGTCATCCAGGATCCTGTAGGACCCACAAGAATCTCACTGATTCACTAGGCAAGACTTAGGCGGAATTATTTCTTTGATCTTTAATTAGTGCTCTATCTCAGGTGACTAAATGCTTGTTCACATTTCATCAAGAAAAGTCATACAACATCTGAGTAACAAATTAATTAAAACAGGATGACTTTTTCAAAACATGATTTGACTAGTCAAGGCAAAGGTAATTCGGTAAAAGATGAATTCTGGGTAAAGAAAAAGAAAAACTGAGAATATGTAGTTCTTGCCTGTATATTTGTTAACATTTGTTAACATCATCCCCACCCCCTACCCTATCTTGGCATTAGCTTCCTGAATGTGAATATTTTAAGTTCCAGGACAGTGGCTAAAACCTCACAGAACAAAGCAGTAGTTCTTTCCTTTGTCTCTATCTTCCATTTAGAATTTCAGCTTCTTGAGAAAATAAGAGATTGTAGTGGTTTGAATGAGACCATAGGGTCATATGTTTGAACACATGACCCCTGGTTGATGCAACTATTTGGAAAGGATTGGAGGTGTGGTCCTGTTGGAGGAAGTGTATCACTGGGGGCAGGTTTTGAGGTTTCAACAGTCCATGCTATTCCCAGTTTGCTTTCTTGAGTTCGTGGTTGTGTCTCTTGATATAAGCTCTCAGCTACTACTCCAGAACCATACTTGCCTGCCTGCCACCATGCTCCTCACCACGGTGATCAAGGACTTTAACTCTATGCCACCATGAACCCCAAATTAAACATTTTCTTTTATAAGTTGCCTTGGTTATAGTGTTTTATCACAGCAATAGAAAAGTAACTAAGACAGCACCTTATTATAATTCTCCACCACTCTTAATATCAAGTCATTTGGATAATAAGAAATCAGTGAATACTGGTTGAAGCAAAGCTTTATGTCTATGTAAGATTATGTGTGAGAAAAAGCAGACGTTGCACCAGGATTAAGTGAAAGATAAAAGACAGATTATTGGCTCCATTAACACCAGAATGAGTAGACTGATTATTTTGTATCATACTGAGGATATCTTTGTCCTAGTTATTGTGATTAGGGTTTGCTGTAAATTATATATTCACAGGAAACACAACAATGATTTACTCATACTACAGACAAGGAAACTCAAGCACAGAATGATTAAACAAGTAGGCTAGAGTCATACAGGAAGTGATCTTCAGTCAGGATTTTATTATCTGCATTTCTATTGCAATGGCAATGCAGATACTTCACAGCTAGTCTAAGAAATTCCTGGTCAAGGCCTCTGACTCAGTCTCTCTAGTCTATTAGCATCTCAATAACAACTGAGACATTCTAACTAGATTAATTTAGAAGGAGTTAATAATTGAGCTTTTTATGGCATTTACGTAGTAAGCAAAGAACAACTGTGAAATTCACACACACCCCAAGGTTAGTTACTTCTCTCACAAAGAGGATTCCAAGAGACAACACAACGGTTGAAGCACAAAGACAAAGAAGCCCATAGATGCCCCCTCCATTTGGCAACCCTCACCCCATCTGTAGCCCACCAGTGAATAAACCCAGATCTCCTGTTCTCCTTTCCATTGGACAAATACAAGAGGATGTGATGGAGCAAATCCTATTTGTGGAGTAAATCAGGTCACCAGAGACAGATGTGAAATAGTGAACAGAAGGTTATCAGAGAACCTGTCACATAAAATAAGTAAAATCTAGAATTGTGCTTTCTTATTTGAGGTCACTAGAGAGAGGACAATCTATAAAGTAGAATAAATTTTGGCTAACTAAAATATAGAATATCTACAGTTATAAAACAAACTATTCTCTGAAAACTTCAGTTCAATCTTACTTTAATTTTTCCTGTATTTTCATTTATTGTGTGTATGTGTGTGTGTGTATTGGGTGTGTGTGTGTTGTGTGTGTGTGTGTGTGTTGTGTGTGTGTGTGTGTGTGTGTGTGTGTGTGTGGTGCATATACCATGGCAGAGTAAAAGTTGCAGGAGTCAATCATCTCCTTTCCCTGTGTTTGTACTAGGGATAAAACTCTGTCATCAGGCTTGGTGACAACTACCTTTATCCTCAGAGCCATTTCACTGACCCTAAGATTACATTTTATAAATGGGATGCCAGGAAGAGAAAACAGATAATGCACCAGGATATTAACTGGGAAGTAGTTATAATTAAGAATGGTGCAGGGAAATAATGGTGCTGTATTTGGCATAGTGGATTGCTCTGCTCAGTCTGATCAGAATGGTTCCAGCCTGGGAGTAATGTGTTTCAAATCCATGTTGACAGTCATAGCATTTTGTTTTGTTTTGTTTTTCGAGGCATCCACCTGGCTCTGACTCCCCAGTGCTGGGACTAAAGGTATGCGCCACAACCACCAGGCAGTCATAGCACTCTTGAGGAGCAGAAAAATGTCAACTAGCACTTTTAATTTTACCTTTTAGAGTATTTCTTTATTTTAACTTAACCCTTTGCTCTATTCAATGTAGACTCAAAAATATTCTTACCAGGTCACATATTAATATTATTTCCTAAGTCATGAGATAGGCCCACTCTGCATCACATGGCTCTTTAGTCCTTGCATACTATACAAACTGGGGCCTCAGAATGACTCACAGAGACTGGCATAGGATGGCTACTGAGTGGATAGAAAGTTCAGTAAGTGAGCATAGAAATAACTACAAAAAAATTGGAAATAGTTTATCTCCCTCTGTATGAAGATAAGCAGAAAGCAATGAGAAAGAGATGGGAGCCAGCCTTCTCATTTACATGTGTGTCTTTGGCACATATATTTTCAGTTAAACAATACTGCTTAGGGACAGGAAGATGGCTCCGTGTTTAAGGATGCCTGTTGTGAAAGCGCGGAGACATAGGTTCAAATCTCCTGCATCAATGTAAATATTGGCCATGGCATACTTGCTAAAACCATCAATGTGTATGTGAGACAGTCAGGTGATCCTGGGAGCTTGCTAGCTAGCTGAAACAGCAAGCTTCAATGTTCCGTGTGAGACTGTATCTCAAAAAATAAGACAGAGTGATAGAAAGACTCCCAGGATCCTGTTTGCCTCCACATGAGTAAGTATGTGTGCATGCACCTGCAAACAACTATGCCTCTACATATTTAAAAAAAACTGGAAGGGGAAAGTGAGGAACTGACTTGTGTAGGAACTGGGCAGAGTGAGGCAATGGCTTTATTTTGCAATGGTAAATCTCACTTAGAGTTACCCCAATGACAAGATTCACTGGGGTAAGATGTTCTCATATTTTGTTTATCTCCTGCAGAGGTTATCGTGTAGGTGGTATTCCATGGAGCTCACAAAGCAGTGGCTTTTTGAATGCACAGGGAGAGCCAGCCACTGAGCAGGGGGATGACAGACACTAAAGTTCCTGTTGTTCTCCTTTTTAATGGTGGAAAGGAAACATCTGTACACAGAACTAAGAGTAAGACACTGAACTAAGTAGCCAAGAGAGGGCAACTTATCATTAGAAGACTATTAGCCAATTTACATACTATGCTGCAATAATTACTAAGTGATTTCATCTGATCATTATAAGAACCTCCTGACTTTATAGAAAGCGAAGCTTTTTATCTGAAAAGTTAATTTCATTGTGAGGTTTTCCCAGCCAGCTAAGAAATCTAAGTAACCAGGAATTTATGTTTTGACTATGGCCTCTGCATAGGCAATTATATTAACTAGTAGTTTCAAATGGCCTCAGTTACTTCTTAGAATTCTTTATTGCATCTTATGTTTTTCATAAAACACTGTTTTAAAAAAATACTTTTCATTACCAGCAATTCAAAGGGGAAGTAGACACAAAGTCCTACTCTTAACCAAGAAACTGTTTGCAACTGATACCTGCTGGGAAGGGGAAAATTTAGTTTTCTATAATAGCATGCCACTGAGTTATCAGCTGTGCTCCAGGGCATGCCTGGTTATAGTTGGTCAACACAAAGCAGACTCCAGGGTTTTGTTTGTTTGCTTGTCTGAGAGAGAGGAAGGAGAGGAAACTGGGTGGGTAGTGAGGTGTCACGGATTGCAACATCTGTTTTACTTTCTACCTGCGCACACTGTAAAGGAGAGAGGGAGTTCTGGGTTTTCTTTCTGGTTTGTTTGTCTTTCCTTGTATTGCTTTTGAATTAGGATGAGGTATCTTGCGTAGAACTGCTAGCCACTCATTTTAGCAGTTACTTAGGAGATCCAGAATCTGGAGTCAATGTGATACATGCCAAGTCAGAATTCTCAAGATCCTGGGGCAGAAAGAGTGCTTCCTTGACCTTAAGACTATTCTCCCAGAGGCGGGCAAATATTCTCTCACACTTAGTATGATTCAGGCAGATTAGCCATTATTGTTAGTACCAACCCATCTTTGTGTTTAGCTTCTACCCTAGACCATGATTTACCAGTCACCAACAGTTATAACTTTCCCCAAAATGTCAATATCTGCACAATTTAAGAAGATAAGTTTTCTTAGAAAAACAGAAAATGGTTATTGGTGATATTGATTCTCTCTCTCTCTCTCTCTCTCTCTCTCTCTATATATATATATATATATATATACATATATATATTATGGTATACCATAATATATAAATATATCTAATATATACTATATATTTTAAATATTTTATATTTCTGTATTTTTATGTATTATTTGATATATATCTAATTTTTTCAGTAGAGATAATTCAGCTAGAAATACTTTTAGCTATTAGGATCTTGACATATCTTTTCCAACAGGTTTTTTTTTTTAAGATTTATTTATTATGTATACAGTGTTCTGCCTGCACGTATGCGTGCAAGCCAGAAGAGGGCACCAGACCTCATTACATATGGTTGTGAGCCACCATGTGGTTGTTGGGAATTGAACTCAGGACCTCTGGAAGAGCAGTCAGTGCTCTTAACCGCTGAGCCATCTCTCCAGCCCTCCAACAGTTTTCTATAGTCAAAGGCAAATGAGGACTGTGATGAGGTTGGCTTCTTCGACCACTTTCTTCAATGCTAGGGATTGGATTATGGTCCTTGACATGGTGGCAAGTGCTCTTCCACTGAGCTATATGCCCAGCTCAATACCCAGCTTCTTCTGCCACAGATGTAGCTACTCCTCTGAGACTCATTTTAATTAACACTCAACTACCATCTTTGTCAAAAGTGGGGTTTTTCCCACCAGCTATACCCCACTAGTTTTAATTCAAAGACTTGTTTTTATTTTCTCATAGTGAGGACAAAACACTTTTAAAAATGGTTAAGAATATAAGATTTTCCTGGAAATATCTTTATTAATATTGATTCATTTATTTATTTCACACATCGTCTTATCAAAACTGCTAGAGCCAGTAGTCTTCATAACACACACACACACACACACACACACACACACACACACACACACCATGCCAACTGTCTTTCTTTGGCTTTTTTATTGCTGTGATAAACACTAGGACCAAAAGCAACTTCCAGAAAATGGTTTATTTCAGCTTACATTTCCAGGTAACCTTCCATCATCACTGAGGGAATTTAGGGCAGAACCTCAAGGCTGGAATAGGAAAGCAAAATGTAGAGCATGGTGGAAAAACTTCCTCTGGAAGAACGCTGCTTACTGGTTTGCTCCTCAGAGCTTGTTCAGCATGCTTTCTTATACAACCATGGACCATCTGCCCAGTGATGGCAGCTCCCCGTGAGCTGAATCTTCTCACATCATTCATTAATGAAGAGCATTGCCCACAGACCAATTTGATGGAGGCATCGTCTAAGCTGAGATTCTTTCTTCCCAGACGACTCTAACTTGTATCAAATTGACATTAAAACTAGCCAGCATACCAGTAAGAATATAGCAGAAACAGTGGCCAACATGCTGTATATATAAATATTTTTAAATTTTAAGTTAAACTTCTATGATTAAATAACCTTTTTCTACCCTTCTATACTTTGAAAAATATGTTTCTGTAATGGTCAGGATTACCAACTTGGAATTGTAAGTTCTTTGTTTGCTTATTACCTCTTCGACTTTTTAAAATTAAATTTAACCGACAAATAAACAGAAAATTGTAATACTAATAGGGTTATATGACGTTTAACTACATGTAGAAATCATTTAATGTCTAAACCAGGATAAACACAGCTGTATTTTCAAACATTTCTAATTTATTTGTGATGAAAACTCAGAAAAATCTTTGTTTGAGGCTCTGAAATAAATGAAGTTAGCATTTGTTGTTCCTATTCCTCCTGTTGTGAAATAGGACACCAAAGCTTCATTCCCTATGCAACCGTAACTTAGCGCTTACTGACTACTCTTTCTCATACCTCCTACTTTCTTAACAATGATTCTACTCTCAGTATCTATGAGATCAGCATTTTTAGGTTCTATATATGAATGAGATCAAGTGGTACTTGTGTTTCTTGCCTTGCTTACTTCACTGTACACAATGACCTCTAGTTCCATCTGTGTTCTCCAAAATGATAGGATTCCATTCTTTGTAATGACTAAGTTACATTCTAGTAATATGCTACATTTGCTTTATCTCTTATGAGTTGATAAGCTCTTGGGTTATATCTATTTCTTGGCTATGATGACTCAAAAATAGAGTCCTTTACTTTTGTTAAACTTCACAAGAGAATAATAACACTGGCCAAGGCACAGCTGTCTCCTCTTCCTCCATCTCATCTTCCTGAACCCCTTTTCAGCCCTGATCCTGAACTATTAGAAAGTAATTGCGTCCATGTATACAGGCAGTCAAGTATGCATGCCCAGTTTCTTACACAGGGTGGTTTCTTGGTCAGCAATCAAACCTAAGAGTATATACATTAATTCCAAGGCATGACTACAGAAGGAGCCAGGGACAAGTCTAGCACAGGATCTGAAGTACACTTAGGATAGTCAGCGTCTCCATATTGAAATAGTAGTCTGAAGTAAGGTGCTTTGGCCACTGACTCCCAGTGATCCTGGACTCAAGGAGACTCATTTTATGGTACAGCTAGAGGAAAGCCACAGTATGCTGTTTGAAGAACAGGATATAAGGGAAGCCTTGTAGTTATGAAGTCTTAAGGCAGGTAAATGGACTGAATATTATGTGAAACACCCCAGCTAGAAGTATGGAAAGTCTTAGACTTTCAAATATAAAACTGAGCTGGCTTATTCTGCGGTCCATGTATGTCACAGTTCCCCAGTTTCTACATGCAAGTAAGTCATTTGATCTCCACTGGAACAGTTCACCCAAGAGGAAAGACTGGAGAGAGATATGTGCTTATCACTTGTGATGTTTTTGAGTTACTCAGGTATACTGCTCAATTGTCTCTATCTCTCAGGTTTAAGCAGTGCTAAAAGAATCTTGTGTACAGTGGACTGGAGGGAGGAAAGAGAAGAGGATAAGGTATGATATATCTTAATTTCAAAATATTAAAAAATATATCATGAAAAAGAATCTGGCCTGTACTTGGAATTGGCCCAAATCTCAAACTGTTTCTAGTCCTGCGACATTCACTTGAACACAAAACCCGGAAGCAAAGCATCTCTCTCTCTCCTCTCCAGTCATCACCATAGTCTCAAAAAGAGTTTCAAAATGTGAAGCCTAGAGTGGAGAATGCATCTACTTCCAAACTCATTTCTTCAAGAAGCGTTAGTTTAAAAAGCATACATAGGCTCCCGCAATTGGGGATCACTATTTGGATTATAGTTGAACACACACCTGATTTTGGCAGGTTTAGGTTAGATTTATTTAGGTCAACTTTATTGTTTGTAAAAATTGAAAGTGAGAAACACAGTGGAATTTCAACGGTATCCTAGTTATCTTAGGAAAATCTTTGGTGACCAGAGGAGAAAACACAACCCTTGGGCGTGAGAGTCTGCCTCACATAGGTCTGTAGAGAACCCCAGGGGCTCCTTATTCTCCTTCCTTAGAGTAAATTCTGAAGCCCAGAGAAGCAGAAGCAGTGATCTGAAGGCATATCCAAGGATATCCTGCCATCACTGGCTTTTAGTGGTCTTTTGAATCCCTTTGAGCCATGGGCAAAACTCCATGAAATATTAATAAAGTTGGGAAATGCAAATGTTGTCTTTTCTCTCCCCTTTCCTGTCTTATTCTTGTTCTTTTGTCAAATCTTCAAATCATTCTACCGGCCCTAATGACAACAAGTCCTTTGATCAAGCCACAAACATTCTAATATTAATTAATTTCTTATATTTACCCACTAGCTGTTCATATCCACCAACCATTTAATGTTTTAATACCCAGTCCACATTTATTATAATACTTCATTGTAACATTACAACATTGTAACAATATTTCAGGCCATATTAAAAGTAATTTTCTAATAGTGGTAGCATTTGACAATTACTGGGAATTAGGATAATCAAAAGTTTAAATTGTGTGCCACATGATTTGCCACCAGAGTAAACACCACTGGTCCATCTCTTTCTTTTCACTAGCATAACTTCTCTGACTAGTCAGAAGAGGAAGGTTGTAAGTTAGCTGATCGGCTGTCTGTGGCTCAGGACTCTAAACTCCTTGAGCCCAGTGCCAAAGAATCCTAAACTATTACACAGTGACCCTTGCCCCATTTTATCTTATACCGTGACCCTTTCCCTGTCTTATAGTATACAATGATCCTGATCCTGGCTTCATCAATTCCTTGCAGTTTAGCCAGACTGAAAAGTGTCAGCAACTGTTATGACTGCTCTTCCTGCTTTGGAAGGTGGTGGTGCCCTTCTCTAGGTAAGCAATAACTTTAGTGGTTCAGAGTGCATATTGCTCCTGCAGAGGACCCAAGGTGGGTTCCCAGCACCACCAGGGAGCTCAAAACTGTAACTTCAGTTACAAGAAATTCCATACCCGCTTCTGGATACTGTGGACACTGTACTCATAAGCATAACCCCACACATACACACATAGTTAAAATTATCATAAAATCTTCAAAACCAGAAAACATTCAGCTCCATCTTAGCAATAGCTTATTCTAGCAATGTTTAGGACATGGCATTCAACAGATAACTCATTTCTATTTTGGTCACTGTGCTATTGTCAAGTTCATAAACTGTTTTGCTTAGAGTGACCTCCATTCTTGCAAATGTATCCAATCAGTTAAGTTAGTTACATGTCCTGGGATTTTCTGTTCAATCCATTTCAGCAAATGAGTATCTTGCCTTATTCATATGTGTTATATCTAATGATTATGCAATTGGGTGCTGGATTTTCATCCCCTCAAGCTTGACTGATCACAGGAGGGACAAAGACACCAGTTTCTCAGAAGCTGTAATGATTTTGTGTGTGAACAGAGAAACTAATGCAATCTGAGCCAAATTTATTCAAATGTCTGTGAAGAGATCACAGGCTTGGAGAAGCTCTCTACCTCCATATTTAAATATCCAGACCCCCTCCAGATTGCTGAAGAAAACAACTTTGTATTTTGAACTGAATTTCTTAGTATTAAGGACTGTATTTTTTTCAAAAATATGCATGTCATTGTCAAATGACATTTACCTACAACTTGAAGTAAATTAGTTAGAAGTATGCCATGTGGTAGGAACCAGGAATTGGGCATTAAAAAGCAAAGCCAAAATATAGCAGCTGGTCATAGAAGGGAAAATAATGGAAGACAAAAAAAAAGGTCCTAAGTCACAAATGGAAATGATTTGGAGATGGCCTTAATGTGTACCTTCACAAGAGTCTCTAGTTCACCACTTAAGCTCTGCTGACATCCTTATTTATTCTTTTTCACTAAAGGTGACTTTGATACAAATAATGCAAACTTTTTAGGTCTGAGTAGAATGAAGGGCCATATTAGGTGGTGTAATTCTGCAGTAAAATGTAAGACTGAGAAAATGAGTCAGATTATTATTGCTGTTGCAACTCATTGGGATTTGCTATGGAGATAAACACCACAGCTACAGGCATAATCGCACACTGATCACATTATGAAGGATATACTTCGTGTAGCTTGAGCTTCGTGGTTCAAATTCATACACACACACACACACACACACACACACACACACACGAAATGAGATTAAACTATTTGGAACTTAGGTGAAAATCAAGTTTTCTGTACTTATCAGAAAAATTCTCATGAGAAATAGAAGAGCTACATTTACTTTTGGGATTATAATATAATTACATCATGTCTTCCTTTCATTTCTTCCTTCCAAATTCTCCCCTAAGTCCCTCTTTATACTATTTCACATTAATTTATGGCCTCTTTTTTCATTACATGCATATATGTATACATATTTGCATATGTGTATATATTTATATTCCTAAATATAATCTACTCAGTCTGAATAATTTTACTCATATGTTTGTTTTCAGAACTGACCATTTGATATCAAACAGCCAACTGGTGTGCTGGGGAAGACTGTTTCTCTCAGTCTCAGTAGTATTTAGTTGCCTGTAGCTCTTTGTGTGGGGTTGAGGCCTCATGGTCTTTCCCCTGTCCACTTTGGCACATCTATTAGGAGAGCTATTGTTTAAATTTGGAAAACCATACATTTTCCCCTCTTTTTGGCCTTAAAATATTTCCTTAAGTTTATTTTCACATATTCACCAAAAACATGGATATTTATAAAATAACGATATATTTAGAGATGTATATGACATATTTGCATATTTTCCTCTTTCATATATACGGAATACATACATATATATATATATATATATATATATATATTTCAGCCAACCCCTCCTACTACCACATTTTATAAACTCACTGAAAACAAAGCTAGGAGTGTATATATATATGAATAAAAAGTAAGATAATTTTTTTAAAGCCATGACACGACATTATAAGACAAAAAATAAAACTACTCTTACAGGTAGGCTGCATGCCCAGCAGTAGATGGCCAACATATAAATAACTCAGTGGCATCTTTGGAGTTTCCTTCTTGACATAATCTCATGTCAAGGTTCTTCCTAGTTTTAAAATTTAACATATATGTATACACACATATGTATATATGTATATATACATATGCTCTGTCTTTTTACATTATAGATTTTTTTGCATATATATTAGGGCTTCCGACTGAGGGTTGAGTGTGCAAATGAGTGTGTCCAGTTTCTTGTGGCTTCTTTTGGGCTCTTATCCTTCTGTTTGTTTGTTTTGTCCAATTCCAATGTGTTAGTTTTCATTTTATCTTATCTTATTTTATTGTATTTTAGTATTATCCTATAAAAGCATTTTTTTTCTAATGAGAGATAGAAAGAGGGTGGATCCAGATGGGATGGAATGTAAGGAGGGGCCAGACGTAATAGAGGGAGGGGAAATCATAATCAGGATATGAGAAAAAAATCTATTTGCAATGAATGGAGAAATATATAAATAAAATAAAATAAATAATAAATAAAAACAGGATAAAACAAACAAGCAAACAAACAGAAAAAGCCCTGAAACTTCCAAAGATGCCATTCAGCTCATTTTTTCTTGGCCGTCTACTGCTGGGCATGTTGCCTACACTTAATAGTAGAGTAGTTGTTTCCCCAGTGAGACTTCCTTGGAGAAAACTAAATTTTCATTTGCAAGTGGTTATCAACTGGACATTCCTTCTGGATTAGGGATGGGGACATGTGTCCACTTCTCTAGGACCCCATCTGGTACAGATCCATGCAGGCCTTGTGCATGCTGCCTCCATATCTGTGAGCTCATCTATGCACTGATCCTGTTGATGAAGAGAGCCTTGTTTTTTGGTGTCCTCCATCCCCCCTGGCTCTTACATTTTTTCTGTCTCCTCTTCCTCAGGGTTCCATGAGCCCTGAGGTGAAAGATTTGATGGAGACATCTCCTTCAGTGCTATGTTCCAAGGTCTCTCATTCTCTGCATATTGTCTAGGTGTGGGTCTCTGTATTTGTTCCCATTTACTGTAGGAGGAAGCTTCTCTGATGATGGCTAAGCCGGGCACTGATCTATGAGTATAGCAGAATATCATTAGGAGTCATTTTATTTTGCCGTCTTTTAGTAGAACAGTAGTATTTGGTTTTACCCCAAATCCCTGGGCTATCTAGTCTCAGGTTCTTGGTCACCCTAGCAGTGTTACATATGGGTTCCATCTAGTAAAATAGGCCTTAAGTCAAGTCAGACGATCCTTGGTTACTCCCACAAGCTTTGTGTCACCATTGCAAGCACATTTTGCAGGCAGGACACCATTGAAGATCAGAGAGTTTGTGGTTGGGTTGGTGTTTACATTTCTCTTTTGGTATCCTGCAGAGTACCTTCCTCTGGAGTACCGAAGACAGTATAGCTCATAGGGTGAAGGCTTTATGTAGGCACCAGCTTCCTTTTCTAAGTTCAGCGAGTTGGGTAGGTGTCATCTTCAGCAATAGGGCCTTACCATGAATTTGTAGAGAGAAACCTATAGTCTTGGGTACATCCTGGGTTGTTTGGGAGTTCCCATGGGACACTTTTGACCAACAACTCAATTATGAGTAACTCAAATGTTACTGGAAGCATCATTTGGTAACAAGAGATATCCAGCTAGGGCTCAGTCTTTCCCATTATTTGGCAATTTCATTTAGGTTGTCTTCAAATATGTATATATTTTTAGAAGCGTCTACTGTATTAGGTTTCCATACTACCCCTCAAATGGCCCTTAATTTTAGCTGTCTCTCCCTGTGTTCCCTATTACCTCACTTATTCCCTTCTTCCCTCTCCTTCCTCACTTGATCCTCCTGTTCCATCCCCCAGTCCATCCATAACTATCTATTCTATTTAACTTTTTCAAAGGAGATGTATCTGCCCCTGCCTGAGTCCTTTACTCTACACCTAACCTCTGTGGTTCTATGGATTGTAGCTTAAACCATACTTTTTCAATGAAGTTATTTATTAAATGTTCTGGGTATTTTGAATATTCACTTACTTTTTCTATATAGTTTGGAATTTTTTAGGGAATCACATTATCCTCTTGCTGAACCAGTATTCACGGAGAATCTCAATTTAACTGAATCCTGGAAAGCCTGGATTTCTATACTCCTGAAGTCTTGTATGTGGCTTTATGAAGTTTAAAGTATCTTTATTTCAAATTCATATTTAAGTAATAGTCTATGAACATTGGAATGAAAGCTTTCTCTGTAAATTTGGAACATGTCACTTAATCCTAATTTGATTTTCACTGTTGGTTAAAATGAACCAGTCTGACACTGGATTCTTACAAGTGATTACTCTCACTATGGAAAATTTAAACTGTTCTCCCTTCTTGGATGTAACAAATATTCCCACGTTAATGTTCTTCACTCCCCACCTGATTTTGATCATATTATTTTGCAGCATTGAATACCTTTATTGTTAGACTTGAAATATTTTGTTATTAAAATCATTGGTTATTTTTCCTTGGCATGATTCTCCCTTCTATAAAATATATGAATTTTCACTTTTCTTCTATGTGATATTGTCAGTTTAAAGGATTAAAATTAATTTTTAATTATTGACATTTTTAGTCATACCAGTATTCATTTTTTCTAAATTTTTCTTCTATGATGTTTTTCATGAATTCGTTATATTGTGAAGACTCCTTTACCTGATATTGAAGTTTAATACTTTTATTTTAAGCTTTATAAACACTGCTATACAACTATCACATTGACTTCCAGTCAAAGTTTTCATTACCAAAATGTATTATACTAATTTAAATAATTAGTAATTCTTCTTCATTGGATATAATGTCCCATTTGCCCCCCTCCCCAAAAAAACAAAAACAAAACAAAGCAAACAAAAAACCCCTCATTCTCTGTTTCATTCATTGGCTTCCTATTAGCTCCCATCCCCCTGGTATATCTGGGACAATTTCACATACACAAAGAAAAGTGTGGATCCCCAGGCTCCACCTTGAATTTCCTAGTTGGTTTATAAAAGACAGAGTAGAGGACTATACTAGAAATTAAGATTCCCTGGTTTCTCAGTCTTAATCCAACTTGTTATTTTTTGCCTGTGTTGCCTTATGGGTGATGCCATCCTCGAGAGAACCCTCTCCCCTTACAATACCACATAATTGATTGTCTTGCTTTGTTTTTATAACCATGCTGGGGGTTTGTGAGTAGTTACGTTCAGGGGTTTGTGTTGGGTCTATTTGTATGTGGTGCCTCCTTTTTGTCTCAAAAAGAAAGCCTCTTCCTTACTAGCATTGCATCTACCATCCCTACCTACATGGTAATATGTAGTTCAATGTGAGGCAGTCCATGAGTGATACCTGCTTTTCACGGTGGTAAACACCATACTTTGTGATGCCATGGTAACTAGCTAGAGTGGAAAAAATTAACCTCAATGATTTGTTTTCATGCATGGGCAAAATTGACACTTACAAACATAATCACATCTTATTTATGTCAAATCAAATAAACATAAACAATGAAAGAGGAAGTTCCATCTACTACAAATGGTCAGGACTGGCCCTGGTAATAAGATACTGCAAGGTAGTAGGATTCCTTCTCAAAGAATGAAAGTTACTCTAAGATCAAATAAATAGGACATTTAGCATGTGGACTTTAAAAGACAAAGTGTTTCACATAAGATCATAGACCAGGAAGTACAAGAAGCATATGGGATTTATTTTCAACATTTACAGGGAATTCCAGAGATACAGTTTCATGCGATGCTAACAGGACACCAGAAGTTTAGTCTGCTCATATGATTGCAGCAAGCATCCTGCTGTGGTTGTGGAATGAGACTGCCTGGGTTTCCAGAGGAACAGCTCGTAAAGGAGCATGCAGTTATGGCCTCCCATGAAAAGTAATGTATAGTGCAAAAGATAACGGAGAAAAGTACAATACGATCTGCACGCGTTCCTGGGTTTATAGCCAATCTAGTGCAGTATTGAAATCTGAGCACACTTAATTGAATGTCTCATGTTGAGTAGTGTGATGAATATGGGTCATGAAATGGTTAGTGCTAAGAACTGAACACCGAGTGCACTAGATTCCATTTTGAATACCATCTATGATTCACAGCTGAGATCTAGGAAACAGAAATTCAAGTTACTAATCACACCTCACCTAGAGTCCTGTAACAAAATTTCTAAGTTTCTGCTATGTCTCAAACCCTTTTTTGCCTCTGGGGAAACTTAACTGGGCCATTTGTGCAAGAAAAGGAAAACAAAAGCTGGATCCTCAAATTCATTAGAAGCTGTGGGACAGCATTTCAGCTTTCAAATTGTATCTGTTAGTGAATACGGTAAGCATGTCTCTCTTCAAAGGGAAAATTATACATCAAAATCTTACTTGTTAAAGAGATGATATAATATAGTGATTCATCCTTTAGAGGGTCATGTGTATCATTCTTTTAAATAACTTAGTCTATGAAAATGATCTATTTTAAATATTTAAATTCCAACATAAAGATCTCTCTAAAACTGAGCAAATGCATGGTTCCTTGTTAATCACTCCTTCAAATGCTTCAGACTCATTCATTAAAAATAAAAGATTAATTTATAGAAGGTATATTATTTGATAAAAATTGTGTTGAACTATTTTTTTTTATTTAGACAAAGCTTGGTTCCTCTTCTCCAAGAATTTTCCACCAAATTTAGAAGTTAACACATTCACATGAAGGGAGTCTTAGCACTCTGCAGTAATTTAGGGAAAGTGCTTCATAAGTAGGGCATTCAGTAATCAAATGTAGAATCAAAATTATGTGATCAAAAATTACTTAGTACTCACTTTGTGTAGGACAATGAAATAAAGGCTGCAGATGATATAAAGGAATATACAAGTGGGAATCTATACTTTCCTCATGTCTTATTGCTACAGGAGCACTCTCTGAGCTATTATGTAAATACCCAAATTGCTCTAAGTGCTTTTAGAAATAAAATCTTTTCTACTATAAAGGCAAAGAAAATCCCTTTCTCTGTAAAGCACTTGGCAATTTCCAAAGCACTTTTATATTCACGATCTCACTTCATATTCACAGCAGACCTATAAAATAAGTAGGGCAGGTGTTCTTTACATGCATGCATTTTCCACCTTAGGAGCTGAGGAGTTAAGAGGCACCAACTTCCCCAAAGACACAGCTAGCCAGAGAAAAGGAATGGAAGCAGAGGCATCCCAACTTCTAACACGGTGTTTTACCAGCAGTTTATAAAGGAGACAGGGTTTCCTTGCAGAGGAGAGGAGAGAGTGAAGAGAAGGTTTAGGGACAGTTATGCAAGGTTGATATCCAACCTCCCTTTTCCCTGCTATCTATGACATCCTGTGAATCTTTGATTCCTTGCTTCATATCTAGGGTATGTCTCATACTTGTAAAACAGTTTTAAATAAATTCAGGTTCTACTTAGGACTCTGAAATTGACTAGCAGTTTCCTGTGAAATGGAAATGATGACTCCTTTCTCAGTGACCATTTTCCTTTGTGTTTTTTCAAAGTGCCATTTTGTAGTATGACATCCCCATGAGAATATATGCATTTTCCAGGGTTATGGTGTTAAAGAGCCCATTCTAATTTTTCTTTTCTACCATGAATGATATGAACAGAGAGATACAGAGTAAGCCAAAGGAAAATACAGTTCAGTTGATTTAATCTGATCTGCTACTTACATTTCTTAGCTCCATCTATTCTGCCAATACAACCCCAGGAACTGTGCCATCAGATACACAGCAACCATTAGCTACTTGTGAGCATAATAGTGGAAAAGATTTAATTATAACCACTATCATAAACGCATGATAAAAGCATAGAATTTGGTAACTTGAGATGTTTGTGTCTACATGTGAAATCATCGCCAGAGTTGTGATTATGAGTGTATCCATTCTCCACAATCATATCTTAATGCTCAGTGTAATCCATCTTTCCCTCTTTTTGCACAAAAAAATTAATCTGAAGAATTTTAAATTAGTTCTCATATAGGACTTAATGAAAACTGAATAAAATACTATGTACTCTTTAATTACCATTCTTGTAGGTTTGGGGCTTCTCTTCTTTCAATGAGCATAATTATTTTGAAATTCATTCACATTTTTATTTGTATCAATAGCTTTTATATCCTCATGGTGGACTAATGAATATTTTCCAAGTTGGGCCTATTACAAAGACAGAGGCTGTGAGTAGTCTTCTGTAAGTCCTGAACAGGCAAATGTTTTCATTTCTTTTGAGTAAATATCTAGGAACAGACAGTTTGGATTATATAGTAGCCATGTATTTAATAGTTTCATGAAATCTAACATTTTCCCTCATTAAATGCAACTGGCTTTGATGATGAGATGGAAAATTAAGATTATTATTCACCTTTTGCTAAGACACTGAAAATTTTAATTAGAAATTTTGGTGTCACATGTGTTTTTAGCATTTATGATGATAATCATTACTTTTCCCTTTGCAGATTATTGCTACAGTAAGTTGCACTTATAGATACACCCATACTGATATATCCTACTTTCCTAGAATTCACTTTTCTTGTTCAAGACTTTTGTTTTTTTGGATTCTGCTTTTCAGTATCATAATTTAGATTTTACTAGATACACAAGCAACTGTGATGTGAGGAATTGTGGACAATTTGGAGTTGTAAGAGTTAATGCTACCGTTTGAGCTTCAAAACAGGAAATAGAAATTGGATAGTTTCACTCTTCCCATCCTATGTTTTGAAATATTTTCTGTAGTACTGGTTTATCCTTTGAATGTGAAAGCCGAGGAAGATCCCACTTCCCCCCAGCCCTCAGCTTTCTGGATCGTATTTGGAAAGACATAAGACTATTTTATCTCACCTGGGATACTTTTGGGTTAAAAACAAAAACATCTACTTCTGACATAATTTATTGCCAGGAATGACAATCTAAACCTCTTATGTCAACATTGCTTTACTATTGTTTCCAGAAAATCCTTGCCCAGGAAGATAAGGCTGTCAATCAATAAACGACTTTGTTGTTAGTTTGAGGATATTACAGAAGCCCATCTTACCCAGTGTGCTCACCTTAGCAATTAGCTCTTCGGATAAATAGTGGGCTGTTTGCCTGTTCTAACAGTTTGCTTAACAGAGTCCAGTTCACTTGTCGGGGCTTGTCTTAGCACCCTCATCTCACTGTGTTGAATGATTCTTGTATGTCTTATACATTGTGTCATTATGGCCTTTGCCCAACCCCAGGTTCCCACTTTGAGAGTCTCATTTTATGTAACTTGTATTTGTAACTTGATTTGGGATTCCAAATAATGCTTGTGTGTGCCTTTACCTCTTCTCTCTGAGACAGTCATGACTTAAGATTGTGTTCTCCTCAATTAAATTCATGAAACAAATGTCACTTTGCCTAATCAACAGATTATTGTAAGAAACTTACGGTAAACCATATTCTCCTAGAATATCTATGTTTTTAAATTTCTTTGCATAGAGCTGAGAATAAAAGTTTATATGACTGATGATTTCTTTATCAGACAAAGGAATTAGAGGGGATAGGAGGCTGAGACAACCAAACTTGGTGAACTGAGGTCAGTGTGACGTGCCAGGGGAAGAAAGTTCAGATACAATGGAGCAACTGATATAGCCTGGAAGAAATTTTATTCTGGACTTAAACAGCTTTTCACAATCCTAACCATCAAAGGCACATTTCCTTGTCTTTACTTTTCAGACTGCTGATAATTTCAGTTTTTACTTTCTTCAGCCCCAAGGAGTACTTGAAACACATTATTTTATAAAAACTTAACATTAAAAGGATCCTTTATATTAAAAATTACATTGTGTAGTGATCAGAGATTGTAACTAAAAGTTTTCTTCAACAGAAATATTTTATTTATGGGTAGGATAATAGTAATTATTATAAATACATCATAGATATAAGCAAAAATGTTTTCCTCCTACCATAAATGTAGCTTTGTAATATTGCATAGCTGTGTGTATCCACCCATAAAGTCTAGTTTATTGGATGTATTATTCTGTCTCTGCACCATCGCTTATTTCTTGTCTGTTATATCTGTGCAGTTCTTGAATGTGATACAATAAAATCTTTCCCCATAATTGCATTTTATCAAGGTCAATGTACATTTTGAATATTTTGCTTTATATTTTTAGCTGCTATCTTCCTGGTGCATCCAACTTTATGACTTTTATATCTTCTTCATAAATTTTTCTTTCTGTCACTGTGTGAAGTCCTTCAGTGTCCTCTTCGGTCCTTGTGGCCTTTCATCTTACTTTCTCTGATATTCCAGCTCACATTCCTGCTATTTTTGGTTGCATTCAAGTATCTTTATTGCATTTAAAAAAAATTCAAACTTTAAAGATTTTGCTGTGTGTGTGTGTGTGTGTGTGTACATATTAACATGTATGTAGGTGCACAGACACAAACGTGGGCACACACATGAAGGTCCGACGTCATATGTCTTCCTCATTTGTTCTCTGTCTCATTTTTGGAGTTGGGCTCTCTTGCAGAATCTGGACCTCACCATTTTGGCTAGACAATTACTTGGCAAGCCCCAGAGATTCTCCTGGTCTGCCTTACAGCTCTAGGTTTAAGGATGCCCGCTTCCATGTCTGGATTTTCTACATGAATTTTGTGGGAATAAACTCAGGAACTCATGCTCACAGGCAAGCACTTCACCAAATGAGCCATCTCCCCAACCCTTCCGTGTTGTTTTTCTTAGTACTCTCTTTTAAGGAATGTATAGATAAATGTTCCTACTTCCCTCAGTCTTTGAGTTCTACCTGCTGGGATGGTATGGTAGGTAGCATGGGAACAAGGATCACATTCTCTGATCTTAATTATTGAATTTATTTTGTTACATATTCATTTTGATTTCCCTATTTTGCTTTTTGAAATATTAATAATCCTATATTTTCCTTGTTAAATCTGAAGTTTGATTAAGTAGTTTCATTTCTGTGCTAATTTTCCTCAATTTCTCTGCATATTTATACGTAAGTATCTATATTCTATTTACCGATGCTTTTTCTTTTTCCTATACGAGCCCTCTTTCCCTGCAGGATAGTTAACAGTACTTTTATTTTCTCCCTCTTCCTGACACTTTATGATTTCTGAGTTTTGCTGAAATATTTTAGTGTTTTTATAACTATGTTATTATTGTGTTTTTCCTTGCAGTATGTCATTTCTACTTCACAAGTCTATATTTAGTAATTATATTGTAAATATATAAAACTCATATTTTTCCATCTGGTAGATGAATGATATCTTGTGTGGGAATAGGATTCACCTCAGAGTACTTTTAACTGAATGGACTGACGATAAAAATGATGTTGCCTGTTTCTTTCTAACAGTAGAAAATATTTTCGGAAAAGACCCTCTTACCATGGTGCAAGGTCTGGGAATTTTCTATGCCACTCAACTCTGTAGTTGTGGCTTAAAAGCAATTATAGCAATATGCAAACGAATGATACTTTGCTCAAAACACAGGCACTGTGTTGGATTTACCCACATGAACCAAATTCATGAATCCCTGCTTTACTATTTTCACAGGTGATTTATTTTTTTTTAAATGTTTTTATAATGGGTATGTAGCTCAGAGGTAGAGTATTAGCCTAGCATGCACAAAGTCCTGGGTTCAGTACCTAGCACTATCAGAAAATAAAGCCTTTAGCAAAATTATTTCTTTGTAATTGAACTTAGAATTCTGGGAAGATATGCAATGGCATACTTCTTCGTCTTTACTGTTGTGTTCACATTTGGGTGCTATTTCAAATTGAACATTGCAACTTTTCTTCTGTTTAGGAAAATGACTTTCTGTTATTTCAACACTGCCTCTTCTATTTTTAATACTGGAATTGTTTACTTGCTGGAATATTAGCATCCCCACACATCTGTCTTCTCCATAGCTCGAATTTTCCTCATGATCCATATCATTTTGCATTTCTCTTTACTTCTTTCATTTGGTCTTTTAAGTTTCTCCTCATGTCTTACATGAGTTATCCACAGAAATTTAATGCTATCCAGAGAACAAGGCAACCAAAAACTCTAGTGGCATCACACACACACACACACACACACACACACACACACAACCCTCTTAAGTTTGCCATCAGCTATGTGGACTGACTTACCTGAGCATTCCTCTGGTCTCACTGACACCTGTCTTATGTCAGTGTTGACTCAGTTGGTCTAGAATGGTCTTGGCTAAAATGACTGGCGTGGCTCAGCTTTGATCTACATGTTGCATTTTCCTATAGAGAGGGTTCCTGTAATGAAGGCAGGACACATGAACAATTGCAGACAACCGTACTTATTAAAATGCTGTCCCAGAATTATTACATCACCACCTCTGCCTCAGTCTACTGGCCGATGCAAGGTAACAGTCTAACCTAGATTCTAGGATAGGGCATGTCAATACTAAGAAGGGTGCATGTGTGTGACAAGTCACATGATATTATGGAAAGGAAGCAGGGCAGTGGAGATGGAGAGACACAATTAGCCCCAACCTCAACACTGACCGTTTTTTTTTTCCTTAAATAGATCCACTCTGTGTCTTTTTTTTTGTTTTGTTTTGTTTTTTTTTTTTCGAGACAGGGTTTCTCTGTATAGCTTTGCGCCTTTCCTGGAGCTCACTTGGTAGCCCAGGCTGGCCTCGAACTCACAGAGATCCGCCTGGCTCTGCCTCCCGAGTGCTGTGATTAAAGGCGTGCGCCACCAACGCCCGGCCCACTCTGTGTCTTTAATACAGATCACCAACTCCACACACTTGCAAGGCTTCTAGTTAGTTTTATTTCCAATGTGAACTACCATTAATGTTTCATGTTTATGGTTTCATGTTGAAGAACACACCTATCTCTTAAAGCTGTTTGTTGTTACTTCTATTTTTTTTTCTATTTCTTCTCTAGCCACTGGTTCTTCTCTCCTCACCTCCATCTTTGATTTTCTGAGACAGAGTGATACTCATCCTCCACGGTGACTTCAATGGTTATAAAGGAAATTCTATGAATCATGGAAGCAGGTATAGTAATTGCAGTCTGTTGGGTAGTGATCTGCCAGATTATAGTTTGATTGTTTCCTATCGAGATAGCAAATACTATGTGTCTTCTCAGAGGTCATGACCTAAGTTCTTCCCTGCTGGCAGTCTTGAGTCCAGATGCCCATGTACCCCATGGTAACTATTCAAGCTCTGGCTCTTTGAATCCTTAATCTGATTAAAGAGTATAAAGATGTTTGAGAGTTTAAAAATAAAAACAAAACATCTCCTTTAGGATAATTTATGTTCTCTTTGAAAAATAAAAGTGCATACATGACTACATTTTCTCCAAAAGTATTTTTCCTACATAAAAGAAAACTAATCAGTCAAAATCACATGACTTCCCAGAGAAATAGATGGACACACATGAATGGTACAGCCACATCCTAGTAAGCGGTGAAGCTCAACAGTGCATGTAAATTCAGAAGGTCAGGGCTACATAGAATAAAATAAAGACCATATTGTGTTTGATGCTGATGAGTCAGAGAGTACAGTGGTTTTATTGTCAAAGTTACTAGTCTAATCATATTTATTATGGATTTCCTTACATTATGTGAATTTGAATACTTGAAACATTTATTAGGATTATTTTAGGGGCTATTATTTTTACTTATTTAGTGGTGGGAATGTGTGCCATGCTACATGTGTGAAGGTCAGAGAACAACTTATAGAAGTGGGTTCTCTCCTTCCACCCTAGGTTTCCCAGGAATGAAACTTACATCATTAGGCTTGGCAGCAGGTGTCTTTATTCACTGAACCGTCTCATGGGCTGTATGACTTTGTTTCTATAAAAAGAGTTACAGCATCTAGGACATAGAACAAAGCACAAGGGACAATGCTGTAGCCAAAGGGCATGAAGGGGGAAGAGGGCGCCAAAATGCAGGCTTGGCTGTGGAGGGAGTAGAATTAAACAAAGTTAGCTGTATACGAAAATCCCAAATGGAAGGAAACCTGGTAGTTTTTAAGCTCATTAAAAATAAATAAATAAATAAATAAACTACTTTTAAAAAGTGCTGGAGGTCGTGACGCACACCTTTAATCCCAGCACTCTGGAGGCAGAGGCAGGCCGATCTCTGTGAGTTCCAGGACAGACTCTAAAGCTGCAGAGAAACCCTGTCTCAAAAAAAAAAGAAAGAAAGAAAGAAAGAAAGAAAGAAAGAAAGAAAGGAAGGAAGGAAGGAAGGAAGGAAGGAAGGAATGAAGAAAGGAAGAAAGGAAGAAAGGAAGAAAGGAAGAAAGGAAGAAAGGAAGAAAAGAAAAACAACAATAGCAACAAAAAACAGTGTACTGGAGACTGTGACCTGAACACAGCACCTTAACCTTAGACCTCTTGGTGAAGGCTCCTAGCAGTGAGATCAGGACCTGTCCCTGGTGCTTAGTTGGCTTTTGGGAACCTGTTCCCCATGCTGGATTACCTCGCCCAGCCTTTATGCAGGGGGAGGAGCTCAGTCCTGCCTCAACTTGATGTGCCATGCGTTGTTCAAGCCCATGGGAAGCCTGTCCCTTTCTGAACGGAGGCAGAGGTGGAGGTGGTGAGGAGGTAGATGGGAGGCAAGGGGAGGGAATGGGAGGAGTAGAGGGAGGGGAAACTATGGTCGGTATGTAAAATACATGAAAAATATGTTAATACAATTTTAAAAATAAATGCTGGAGTTTCTTTATCAGAGTGGGTTTTCAGAAATGTTCCTATTGATCTACAAAGAAGTGAAGTACATGAGTAAGAGTTTTAGGTCGCATCCAATCCTCCTGTGTAACATGAGTCTTAAAAGGTCTTATTAATAAAAACAAACCCAGAGTCAGGTATTGGGGTGAGTGCTGAAAGACCAGAGAAACAGAACCAGCCACAGCTAACCTCACCTCCTCAATTACTCAGCTGATCTCGTTTCCACAAACTGGAAGCCTCTGAGTCCTTATCCAAATGGATCTCAGCTGAACTGCTGCTCAAAAGCCTAAAAGCTTAACAGACTCCAGTTTCTGGTTTCCATGCCTTATATACCTTTCTGCTTCCTGCCATCACTTCCTGGGATTAAAGGCCTGTGTCACCATGCCTGGCTGTTTCCAGTGTGGCTTTAAACTCACAGAGATCTGGATGGATTTCTGCCTCCAGAATGCTAGGATTAAAGGTGTGTGTGCCTCCATTTTCTGACCTCTATGTCTGTCTAGTGGCTGTTCTGTTTTCTGACCCCAGATAAGGTGCACAATGTTTTGGGGGACACAATATCACCACACTCCTGGGCTGCTCTCTTTCAACCTAGTTTAACTAATTCTTGCTTAATACCTACCTTACTATCAACTTCTTGATTTTGCTTCTCTGGAAGAAGCCAGACTGATGCTGACTGGTTTGCTTATTTTTGATTTCATTAAAACCTCTTATTAGGTTGCACTAAAGGATGACAGTGGTTGTTTGTGTTGGTCAGCTTTCCATCACTGTAACAAAATCCCCGAGAGAAACCAACCTAAAGGAAACAATGTCACAGTTTGGAGGTTTCTGTTTAGTTCCCTTGCTTTGGGGACTGGAAGGAGGCATTATATCATGGAGGGGGTATTTGGCAGAAGGCATCTGCTCATGTCACAGCAGCCAAAAGGCAAATTAGAATTCATTCTTATACCAAGCTTCCACTCCCCACATCCATTAAGCTCTGAATAATGTTTCTCCCTCCAAAAAAGCCTATGCCTAATCACCAGAAAATATTGTACAATAAAAGGAATTCAACTTTTCAGAGGGAATTAATCTTACCTGTCAGCTCACTAATACTAGGGAGATTACTTTGAATTACCCAGGTTCCCAAAATAGAGTCAAAAGGGTCTCCCAAAATAGAAGAAAAGGGTATAAGAGAAAAATCGTAATGATGTGTTGTGACAGAGACCTAACCCACGGTTGATGGCTCTGAGTGGGGAGGAAGGAGGCATCAGTCAAGGGATGGAGCCCTCATCCTCCGGGAGCTTCAACTGGTGAAGAAGGAGATACTCTTCAGTCTCCAAGAAGAGCCACAACTCTGCCTACTCCTGAATTTCAACCTGCTAAGATCCGTTCCACATTTCCTATCTGAGGCGATGGATAAACTTACATTGTGTTTTGCCACTTGAGTTGTAGAAATTTACTGCACTGATTAAAGAAAACGAACACACTGTTCATTTCGGAATCCTCAATCCCTTTCCCATATACATGCGTGCACAAAATCACTGAACTGGACATACTTGAAAACAGGCATTTTAAAAACTTTAAGTAAATATCTGTCATCATTCCTGTTCCATAGTCAGTTTTCAGTGGTTGTGACATATCCTAACCTATATACACACCACGGGAGAGAATTCAAGATTGGGATAGCCAAGGTCAGTTATGAATATTCTTGATCACACAGTACTCTACCACACCTTCCCTATTCTTGCTTCTTCATCTCATTCTTGTTTTCCCATTTTGAAATCACTTTGGATTTCCTTTTTATTTTTTATTGTGAGCATGCTTAGTCATTCATGATACAGTGACTGAGCAATTAAACAAAAATTTAATCATAGCACCACTTAACATCTTAAAACATGTGATGTTTGTGTTTTGCATTTCTCTGTGTATGATTAACACACTTAATATTTACATTTCCTCCAAGTTTTCTAAATGACTTGTCTCCTTTACTAATTTACTCATTTATTCCATTTCTGGAATACACTGCTTTCGTGGAAACACTGGCCTTGGTTTGGAGAACACTGCACCTAGTACAGTGTTCTGCTCCGTGCATGAAGGTTTCTGAAACCTACATGGTTATGATGTTTCTAATCCAACTATGTCTTTTCTATTTCTTTGAGTAGGCAGAAGTAAAGATTGCTTACATTATCCTTTACTTAATATGAGTCTTTATCATAGCTATATTTTGAGGGCTTAAGTAAATAATATTCATGTTATTATACAGTTGGTGGTCATTCTCCATGTACGCAGTGTTTTTAATAAAACTCAGAATTCCCTGCTAGATCACTGATCAATATAGTAGTTACATATTTAATAAGCTAAAGGGAAATGCAGCATCTTCAATAATGCAAGTGAGAAAAACAATCATTAAATGTTATTAAGTCAATGACTATGGGAGGCTTATTCTTTACATAATAGCCCATGCTTCAAACACATATTGATTCGCCTTTATAACAATTACACTAGACAAAGAGGCAGAGCAAGGTCCAGGAGCAGACAACACATATCAGATATCTCATCCCACAAAAGACAACTAAGTGCCAAATGTTCACACTTGGATGGACAATCAGCTTTCCCAGTGTCCAGAGAGCAGGCTACACTCTGATATATCCTGCTTCATGCATTTGTTTAATCACTCATGGTGACATAATATCAGATGTTAATGTTTCAGTTGCTTTCTTTCAGTTCTGGAAATTACCACCAACTATATCACAAACCCCTTCCCCTTGAATGCTTGGCTTCTATCAACAGGATTTCTGCAGAAGCCATCATTCCTAAATTATTTATTAAAGCATGATAAGGTAAAGTAATTACATTATGTGATATCTCTGTGGTATTTGAGCAATAAGGCACCATAATAATAGCATAAGACATCTTGAAAGAGGGTATAATTACCACAGGCAATCACACTCCTGGGGATTATAGTGGCTTGGATACATGTCTTCCCTTATAATGCCCCAAGGATGTGATTATCTCAAGAAGAGAGAAAGAGAGAGACTCAGTGGATAATGTTGTATTCTGTTATACAAAATTTATAGGGAAGGGCAAAAGTATATTTCATATGAGGATGTGATATGACAGTTTAGAATATTTGAACAGCAGTTTGAAATGAAACAATTTATTCTTAAAAGATAACTCATCTCTTTAGAAAATAAATAAGCCACTCTAAATCACTTTGCAAACCCAAACTGATGCAGAAATTTGCTAAGTCTTAGCATAGCTCCAGTCCTAATAAAGTGGCCATTTTTAACAAATGGAGGAGCTTTCCAGTTTGGGGCTACCTCTGAAAAGATCCAGCAAAGGTCATCGAGCCAGTCATGAGTGACAGTTGTTGCCTCATGGGGAAAAAATAGAAAAGGAAATATGTTTGTGAATGCTCCCCTTACATCAGGGGAAATCATATTTCTGATGCTAAATTGAATTTTTTTTCTTGGCAGAAAAGTAGAGCAGGTCATCGAAATGGCTCAACAGGTAAAGGTGCTCACCCCAAGTCCAGTCCCAGGAACCAGCATGGTAGAAGGAGAGAGCATAGTCCTGCAAGCTCTCCTTTCCACAAGGGTGCTGTGTACGAGTGTTCTGTTCACTGATTAAAAAAAGAAGGAAGGAAGGAAGGAAGGAAGGAAGGAAGGAAGGAAGGAAGGAAGGAAGGAAGGAAAGAGGAAGGATGGAAGATGTTAACTAGGTCATGGTAATTAAGCTACAGATTTGGCTGTATCTCTTATAACTAAACCAATTCAAGAATTTTTTTTTTGATCTATGAAGAACAGAAAATTAAACTTTCTATACACACTCTACAAGGGTTTCCCCAAGAAAATCTTTAGCATTTGAAGGTGGAATAAGAAGGTAAAAGGGAAATTATTGGAATCAATCTTGAAAATCCGACCTCAAAAATCAGTTCAGTTAACAAAAAAGTTTTTCTTTAAAATTTAAATGCATGCATATTTATTTTATTTTATGTGTATGCCTGAGTATGTGTGTGTGTATCACATGTGTGCAGGAGTCCAAACAGGTGAGGAACCCATAGAGGTCAGAGGCACTGAATCTTCTGGAACTGGAGTTACAGCAGGGTGTGAATTGACATATGGGTGCTGGTAACAGAATCTAGCTCTTCTGCAAGAGCACCAAGCACTCATAACTGCTGAGCCTGTGTCCTGTGGCAATTAACACCTATGTAGGAAATATACATTTTTGTACAGTATCATTGGAGTCACTTATAAACTTTCAATGTCTATAACTATAGAAAAACCCATAAGTTGCATTGAATCAGTTTGTTTCAGTGTCATTCTGATATATACTACCTAAATTTGGTATTAAATATTATTACTCAAAACTGTATTTATTTTGTGCAAGACACAGACTTAGTTGCAAAGAACGTCAAGGATTTGGAGCACAAGGACCTATAGACTTCTTGTTGTGACTCAGGAGTTTCATGCAGCAGAAAATGTCATTTTTGGTGTTATAATGTTGTGACGTAGTCCTAAGAAGACAGTTAATCAGACACTGGCTTCCTCAAGAAGATGGACAGCCTACTTCTCTTAGGTTTTTAATTTACTGCCTGCTCGGTTCTTTATATCTATAAATTAATTCAATTGCCATAATAGACTTAAGAATAGGTGTTACTAGTCCCATTTCAAATACAAAGAAATCAGGGTAGAAAGTGTTAACTTAAGTGGCCAGTGCTACACTACTCACAAACAGAACTGGAGCTTTGAATTTTGTCAAGGCAAATGTGAACGCATATGTACAGCATGCACCCCTTACTTTGTTAGCAGAAGAAACCGTTAAAACGCAAACAGTAGCTAAGCTGGTATAGCTGTTGTCATAAACATGTATGAAACACACCATGGGAACTTGTAAATACAAGTTTAATAAGGTAGGAAGATGGGATGATTTGCTTCATATGTCCACTTGACTGGACTCAGGGATACCCAAATGGCTTGGAAGACACTTTTTCTGGGTGTTTCCATGAGGGTATTTCCTGAAAAGACTAACATTTGAACTGCTGTGCTAAATATGGAAAATTCCCCTCATCCATGTGAGTAGCCGTCATCAATCTGCTGAGGAACCAGGCAAACAAAAAAAATGCAGAGAAAGGGGACTCTTGCCTCCTGTCCTGGGGTACTCATCTCCCCTGGCTTCTGTGTATGGTCCTCTTGGCTTTGTTGCCTTTACTTGGACTAAGGTGTGTGCAGCACCAGTACCCCTAAGTAGTCAACTGTTTTTAGAATATTTGGATATGTTACTCCATTTATTGCCAGTTGGACTGCTTTATTCTTTAAATCCTATTTGGGTGTGGAGAAACTTTTCTTTTTACCTTATTATAAGTATATGGAAACTTCTGGATATTGCTGTTGGAGTTTAAAAGTTTTCACTGTAAAACTGAAAATCAAAATACATCTTGTGGACTTCATCTTGTATGAAGTTTAAGCAAGCACTCAAGGGAAAGTCTGTTAGAATTTTGTACCTGAAGTTTCAAGGAGTTATTTATTTGAAAAATATATATGTATATATTCATTTGTGTGGCTAGAGAGATGATCCATGGTTAATGAGTATTTATTTTTTCACAGTTACATTGGTTTAATGAATCTTTTCCTTGAAACTTTAGATTTTTTTGTTTAAAATAGATTGTTCTCTCATACAATATGGTATTGGTTCCTTGCACCCACATTAGGCAGCTCCAAATCACCTTTAACTACAGTTCCAGAGAATCTATCATCCTCTTCTGGCAGGGTATACAAGGGTATCTGCCAGTGTATGATGCATATAAACTTATGCAGGCACATATTCATACACATAAAATAAGTAAACAAATAATTAAATCTTTGAAAAATGTATACATTCACCTTGAGGGGTTAAAGATTTTTAATAATGATTTGGATAAAAATAATAAAAAATATTCATTATAACTACATTAAATATTGCTGTTCCCCTAACGTAAGTGATGTTCCCTTTGTTTTCCGTAAGAAAAGGTAGCAGGATAGTAAATGCCTTTCTGAGAACCCATCCTGGTTGGATAGGTCTTCAGGTGAGAGCAATATCCTAGCCAGGAAAACCTAATGTACCTAGTGAAGACTCTGTCAGAGATGGTCAGGGTTGTAGAGACTCTGTCCTGTCTTATTGCTCAGAGCTAAAAATTCTAATCACACAGCTGTGTACTCAGTTTTGGGGAAAAGCGAAGTTGTTCAAATTTTGGTGGATTTACTATACTTTTAAACAAAACCAGTGTTTACAAGTAATGTCTAAGTTTTCAATTAATTGTGTGTGTGTGTGTATGTGTGTTGTGTATGTGTGTGTGTGTGTGTTGTGTGCGTGTTGTGTGTGTTGTGGTGTGTGTGTGTGTATGTGTGTTGTGTATGTGTGTGTGTATGTGTGTTGTGGTGTGTGTGTGTTGTATGTGTGTTGTGTGTGTTGTGGTGTGTGTGTGTTGTGTGTGTGTTGTGTGTGTTGTGGTGTGTGTGTGTGTGTGTGTGTGTGTGTGTGCGCGCGTGTGTGTGTGTACAGGTCCAGGTCTGCCATGACTCTCCGGAGTCAGTTCTCTCCTGCCACCTTGTGGGATGTGGGGTTAAAATGCAGGTCAGTAAGTGCTGTCATCATAAACATGTATGAAACATGGCTCACACTGAGCCATTTCATCAGCTTTAACTAGTATTTTTATAGCAAAGACAGATGAAGAACTGGCCCCATGGTTACAGATTGGAAGGGGAAAACCCATATGAGGAGAAAGGAAAGACAGCATGGTCCTCAGACAAGCAGTTTTCTGTACTCAGCATGTGGTTCTCTGTGGTGGTATTGTGTTCCCCAAAATATTGTGTACCTTAATAAACTTATCTGGGGTCAGAGAACAGGACAGCCACAATATTAAACATAGAGGTTAGGCAGTGGTAGCACACGCCTTTAATCCTAGCATTCCAGAGACAGAAATCCCTCTGGATCTCTATGAGTTCAAGGCCACATTGGAAACGGCCAGGCAGGGTGATACACACCTTTAATCCCAGAAAGCTACACCTTTAATCCCAGGGAGTGGTGGTAGAAAGCAAAAAGGTATATAAAGCGTGAGGAACAGAAACTAGAGGCATTTGCCCTGGAGAGGCATTTGCCCTGGAGATGCATTTGGCCTGGTTGAGCATTTGGCCTGGTTAAGCATTCAGGCTTTTGAGCAGCAGTTCAGCTGAGACCCATTCTGGATGAGGGCTCGGGGCATCCAGTCTGAGGAAACAAGATCAGCTGAGAAGTTGGCCAGGTGAGGTTAGTTGTGGTTTGTTCTGTCTCTCTGACCTTCCAATGTTCACCCCAATACCTGGCTCAGGCTTGATTTTATTAATAAGAACTCGTTAAGACTTTTAAGATTCATGCTACATCTGGCGCCCAACGTTAGTGGTACGAATTCTTGAAAAGACCCGAGCTACACTCGGCCAGTAGTGGTGGCGCACGCCGGTAGGATTTACTGAAGGAGGCAGAGGCAGGAGGATCCTGACTTTGAGGCCGGCCTAGGAGGCTTGCTAAGGAGAAGCTTCGGTCAGGACCCGGCTACAAACGGTGGCAGTGGGACCATGGAGGCAGTGGCTGCTACTCTACGTTGCTGGCTTCTTCTCATCTTGTTGGTGACTGTGGTGATGCTGCTACCTGGGACAAAGGATTTACTACTGCTTGTTCAGAGAAGAATTGCCAGGACCATCGTGTTACAAGAAAGCATCGACAAAGGTCAGTTTGGAAAAGTTTGGCAAGACAAATGGTGGGGAGAAATTGCTGTGAAGATTTTCTCTTCTAGGGAAGAACGTTCATGGTTCCGAGAGACAGACATTTATCAGACTGTGATTACTCTAAACCACAAAAGAGGAGGCACAAAAAAAAAAAAAAAGAAGTCTGCAGGGAACCATGACCAAGCCTAACAGCAACTTTGACTTTGAAATCTTCAAAAGGATGATGGGACCCCACAACGATGATTCTACATGGACTACGGTAAAGCTATTAAGCTGATTAACACCAAGGAATGATCGACTTTAGAATACAAACTGTTTAGGACAATTTTGAGATGACTAGCTGAGATGATCCAGCCTGACAGACTACTCAAACAAGGACTTGTGACAAGTCCTGAACTTTCCTATTATGCAGAGACTGGACAAATGATACAGGACTTGACAATTAGCCCAAAAATTTTCTTCTCAAGATTCCCTAAGGATATCTTCACCCCTAGAAAGAAAAAAGAAAAAGAGAAAATAGATATGAGATAGATCATTGAATCTACTCTGAGAAAAAAGATAAAGAAATAATAGGATAAATAGGTAGATCACTGAATCTACACTGAAAAGAAAAAGGAGAAGATATAAAAATGACAAAAGGTAGACTACTGAATGTATTATGAAAAGAAAAAAGAGAGAATATGGATATGATAAGATGACAAGGGAGATTATGGAATCTACTTTTAAAAAGGAATTACTTGTTTTAAATAGGATAAGTAATGAAAAATTTTCATCTGAATTTGTCAAATATTACTGGACTGGACATTGGTTATATATTAATGGAGTTTTTTGTCTGAATCTGTCAAATGTTAATGGACTAGACATTGTTAATGTAATCTTGACTATATGTATTGTATATACTTATTGGATAGTTTTTCTTGTATTAGTTATAAGCTTTTTAAATTTTAGACAAAAAGAGAGGAAATGTGGTGGTATTGTGTTCCCCAAAATATTGTGTACCTTAATAAACTTATCTGGGGTCAGAGAACAGGACAGCCACAATATTAAACATAGAGGTTAGGCAGTGGTAGCATACTCCTTTAATCCTAGCATTCCAGAGACAGAAATCCCTCTGGATCTCTATGAGTTCAAGGCCACATTGGAAACGGCCAGGCACGGTGATACACACCTTTAATCCCAGAAAGCTACACCTTTAATCCCAGGGAGTGGTGGTAGAAAGCAGAAAGGTATATAAAGCGTGAGGACCAGAAACTAGAGGCATTTTGGCCTGGAGAAGCATTCAGGTTTCTAGCAACAGTTCAGCTGAGACCCATTCTGGATGAGGGCTCAGGGCATCCAGTCTGAGGAAACAAGATCAGCTGAGAAGTTGGCCAGGTGAGGTTAGTTGTGGTTTGTTCTGTCTCTCTGACCTTCCAATGTTCACCCCAATACCTGGCTCAGGCTTGATTTTATTAATAAGAACTCGTTAAGACTTTTAAGATTCATGCTACAGTTCTCTCATACTCTGCTTTATCATTACTCAGAAATTAAAAAAAAATCATCTTCTGATGTCTCATGAAGAATGCTTCTAATAGGAAGCATAAAGTGGTCCTATTAGAAGTTCCGTTTCAATAAGTTCAGTTAAGCTAGTTTTGATGCCTGTTCTTGGTTGTGACCCTATGTGAAATTAACGAAAATCCTAGTGACTGTGCCCACCTGTGAAGGGTTTTGTCTTAATTAAATCATGTGAAGTGGGAAGACCCACTTCTAATCTAGTTGAGGTAGGAAGAGTCCCCTTTAATATGGACCACACCATCTGCGGACAGTCTTGTACGCTTAGTACCGACTTATCCTGATGTAGACAGAATAACCTGGCATTTATTCTCACCTACAGTAATACAACTATTTAGTACATTTTCCCTATAGGATACATTTGCTGCAGTCCCTCTCACAAAGCAGAACCACTCTGTAAACAGCAATGTGGCTGAACCTGAGAGAGGCAGGGACATCTCCAGGTGCATCCCCAGCTGTTGCTGAGGTGGAAGAGTGAGCTGGCTGAATTCTGTCCTCCATATCATGAAAGCAGGCATGTCCTCAGGGCCTCAAAACCGAGGAGGATGAAGCTGAAAATTCAAATCCTTCAATTTTCTGCTATGGGTCTTAGATGCTATATAATATCATGGTTAGCCTTTTGGTTTGTAGAAACTAGAGGTCTGTTCGTAGACTCCAAAGGATCTACCTAATGGTCAAAAAAAATGTCAGGTCATATACAAAGAAAGGCAGGCAATAAACCGCTATTAGGATGGCTACTTAGATGCCCAGAGACCACTGGGCTCTAGACTAGCAGCATTCCAACCTCTGCAGATCATGGAAGTTATCATCAGTTCATCAGCGTTTGCAGCCACAGCTTCTTTCCAGGATGTCATTCTTGGTGCCTCCTAACCCAAGGAGACAAAAAGTAAAAAGATTGGCAGCGATGGCTATGAAGACAGCAGACACTGAGTGAAGCATGTACCCTAAGAGTAGTCACCAAATCACACCTAATGTTTTAACAGGTAAGATGTTCTCATTAAATGCTAAGAAAAGTCTCCATGAAGGAACCGGAACCATTTTTATCTTCCTAAGTCTTCAGGGGAAGCTCCGTTGTCAGAATCAAATTTCTCTAATTCAGCTATTCCACAGAGAAATCTAAAATTCCAAGCAGATTTTTTTTCCTGTGAATGTCTTTTTCCCCCCTTTGTAGAAATTAATTTTTTTCACATTAAAGACAATCATATGTTACAAATGCTGTGGGAGGCCTTTAAGAATGGTCTGTTATTGCTAAGCATTGTCTCTAATTAATATCAATTAGAATCTATTAACTTTAATAGACTTTGAGTTATTGAGTTTAATTCAATTTCAATAAATTTCAATTAAGTACAATTTGTTTCTATTACTTTTATTAATTCCAGTCACTATCAATTACCTTCAATTAATTTAATTTACTGGCAATATATGTTCAGGTAATTTCCTCTTACTTTCAATTAGTTTCTTTTCATTTCAGTGGCTTTCTTGGCTGCTAACTGATTTCATAAGAGCAAATGTGCATCTACAATATAATTCCTACAAACAGGACAGTCATACAAACTAATTAACTCTACAATCAGACTTACGATAACACATTAGAGCTACACAATTTACATGCCACTTGCATTCACCTCTGCCCACATTCTCCCTGAGTTATCTGTTTGCAGAGTCTGGCATTCACGAAGCGGTCAGAGTGTTCACCTGACTCACAGATCAGTTGCATCTGTGATTGGTTGTGTGAGTCAAGGAGAGTACATGAAAGAGATTACAGCAGGATTTCTCAGCACAGGGTGACTGTGTAATGGACGGGCCTGGATGCATCTCATTAGTCATGGCACTCTTTGCATAGTCATTGCTTGACATAGAAGAGAAATGTAACAAATACATTTTTTCTCAGAAAAGTCAGCAGTTAAGCAAAGAACCAAGACAATCAGAAAATATTCTGGGCCCCACGATATCTATGAACATGCCCTCCCTGTGGAAAAATAATACAAAATTATCAAATATTTGTAAAAAAGAAAAAGCCAAAGATATTTTAATATTATATTCGTTTCGCAGTTGAAGTCTTTGAGGCAAAGCAAATAGGACATGACTAATTCTACAGGCCACTTCTTTTCTACCTAGGGAGCAATCTGCATTTTAAAAACATCAACATATAGCTTTTCACAGTTTGCAGAGCACTTCAGCCTCCATTAACACAGTCCACGCATCTAAAACACCTGGAAGGTGACACTGGAAATTTTAAGTACACAGAGAAACTAAGTCCTTTAGAGGTGAGATGTTTCTTCAATATTGGGTAAGTTAAGAAGTAGTGAGATTGAGAAAGAAATTTAAACAACTGAAAAGATCTAAACATTGGGTTTGTGAGCGCTCTGTTAGGAAGAGAGGCAGTTCAAATCCGTAGGTTAAAGACAATCATGCCTACTTGTCTCTAGGATGGTGAATTCCTTGCTGTGATGCAGGGTAAGGAAGCAGGCAGCTATGTTGCTGGCAGAAACACGTGGAACAAATGACTCACTTACTGGGCCTCCTGCTCCCTCCAGTCAAGAATTCCTTGGAGAAATGTACCTGTCTGCACTGAAGTGCCTGGACCTGTGACAGCTGGCTAAGGCTGGCTGAAGGGGAACACTGAGCACCACCACCGGGGGACAGCCTGTTTCTTGCCGGGGAGCGCACTCGGAGCAGGCTTCTTTGGCAGTGGGGCAAGGCTGGAGCGCAAGAAGCTTGGCTCACCTCCAATCTGTCCCTGGCAGAAAATTCTGTGAGGAAAGAGTGGAAGAATTTAAGGTGATTCCAAACCAAATTGCCG
>CABHPH010122401.1:5248-25243 GCA_902168325.1 Peromyscus nudipes | reverse complement strand
GTCGGCGCGTCTCCCGGAGCCTGGGGTGGTGGTGGGCTCCCAAGGGGACGATTGGAGGGTGTTCTGCGTGGTGGGCCACCCCGGGCGTAGACACCCTGGAAACCGTCCCCGGGTTATGAGACTCAGACAGGGGCGGGCGCTGTAGGCCGACCCTCCGTCGCGAGGACAATGGGAGCCTCGAGGAGGTCCAGATGTCGCAACCGAGGAAATGTCTGTCTGGTTCTCAAGAATCCCCAAGCCGAGCCACGCCCCCTCCCCCCTCCTCTCCTCCCCCCCAGACCCTCCGGGTGCGGGAAATCGCCCGGGAGCTCAGGGCCGGGAAGAGCCCCTACACACAGGTCCTCGCCTCCCATCTTGACTCTGGTGTCAGGGAGACCGGCCCCACCAGGTGACGTGCCTGAGGTCGCCCGGGGACTCGGAGAAGTTCTCACTCTGGGTTGACAACAGGAGAACTAAGCATTGCTGGTCTGACTCCTGTGGTGGCCCCCCTCCAGCCTCCAGAGGGGAGGCCGTGTCCCTGTGAACAGGCTTCGTGGAAGGAGCCAGGTCGGTTGATATATGCTTATAATCCCAGCGCTGGGGAAGGTGAGGCAGGAGGGAATACCAGTTCGAGGCCAGCCTGAGCTACATAAACCCTGTCTCAAAAAGCCCAAGTCAAACAGAAACAAAAACTCACAGGTGTGTTAGGATGCTCAGAGACGAGACCTATGACTTACTTCTGCAGAGAACATGATCCCTTGAGTCTGCTCTCTCCTCCTGGCTCTCCGCTCCAGGCATGCCTGGTGAGCTCCCTGTGTTGACCTCAGGCTGTGATCTGCCTGGGGTGTCCTCATCTGCTCCTCTTCTCCCACTCACAGTGGCCCCTGACCTTTGTAAAGTCCGTTCACTCACAGGAAGTCAGAGTCACTGATAACTTCCCTAGAATCATCACGGGTGGCACGGGGGAAATGACACTGGAGAGGTGGAGTGCTCTGAGAACATGGAAATTGGCTTGCTCGAACCTCTCATCTGCCGCCTGGAATCCTGGGAGCTGTCCTCCAGGGGAATGGGGTCACAGAAACCAGCCAGACCTCTGTCGAGGCCGGGGAACCTGTCCCTTCGCTGCTACATATGGACCAGCAGCTTGCCCTGTCCCTAGACCTGGCCAGCAAACACTTCAGGAAAGCTTAGGCTGTGATCCAGCCATTGATTGGACTTGTGCACAGGTCCAGTTGCCTGGCTGGGAACCAGGAGTCCTGTGAATGGAGTCAGGAAGGGTGGGATAGAGGTGGGAGAGGAATTGTGTCCCTGGGTGGTCTGGCTATGGAGCCCATGTCTGGGGAGAGGGAATGCTCGGGCATGAAAGGGGACTCACCCGGTTCTGAGTTGTGGCTTGAATTGATGGTGGGCTCTCAGTGGCTGGAGAGGACTCTGCAGTGGGACCCAAGACAATGGTTCTAATTCCCCGGAGAAGGAAGTGAGGAGTGAGCCTGACCCACATGAGGAACTCACAGGAGATACAGAAGTGTGTGTGTGTGTGTGTGGGGGGAGTGATTGGCTAAGAGCAGCTGTCGTGGAGATTGGAATGAAGGTCAGGGGTGACAGGTGCATCCTGGTCCCCCTGAGGGCAGAAGGCTTTGGGGCTTTGAAGATCAGATAGGACAGATGATAAGGGGGCCCTGCTGATGGTGGCCCCGAGGGAAGGGCCTCCCTGGATGCAGAGGCCATAGAGAGCTCAGGAATAAACCTGACACGCTGATCTGAGCCCTGGAGGGTGATGGCTTTGGTGGGCATGGCAAGCAGGGGCCAAAAGGAAGAGGCATGCTTCATACATGGCTCTGGGACACCCAGAAATGGAAGTAGGAACTCCCCAGGAGCTGACAGGAGCCCGTTGGGACATGTCAGGCCCTCAGCCATGGCTGATCTGACTAACTGATGAGCGCTCTGTGACGTGTGGTTTTTATGAGATGCTGCTGCTGTTGTAGCTCAGGCTGTCCATGAAGTAATGATTCTTACTCCAGCATCCTGACTGCTGGAAATGAATATATATATACATATATATATACACACACATATATATGTATATATGTATATATAGACATATAGATATATTAAGGTGTTATTTATCTTTTGGGATGGGGATTGAACTCAGGGCCTTGTGCAAACTAGGTAACAGTCTACCACTGAGCCACACCCCAGCCCCTCACTGGGGGATTCTAGGCAGGTGCTCTACCAATGAGCCACACCCCAGCCCCTCACTGGGGGATTCTAGGCAGGTGCTCTACCACTGAGCCACACCCCCAGCCCCTCACTGGGGGAGTCTAGGCAGGTGCTCTACCACTGAGCCACACCCCAGCCCCTCACTGGAGGATTCTAGGCAGACTGTAACACTGAGTTAGATCCACAGGTAGCTTGGGAATAAAAGAATAGATCTCTGGTTTGGATGAGGTGTACTGAACAGACTCAGACACTCTGGTCTGGGTTCCAACAAAGCTCTGGACACATTCATAGCATTCTTGGGCGTAGGAAGAATGGGGGAGATCCTATCTACATGCCAGGTAAGCTCCAGGGGGTGGGGCTGCAGGCACCCACCATCCTCTCAGACACCCAGTGTCTAGCTGAGGAGTCACAGAACACAAGGCCCCACTGTGGCTGCGATGATTCTTTATTTCAAACATGCAAAGCTGAAGAAAAGCATCAAATCTAGCTGAGGAAGATCTGCCTGTGGCCCTGCGAAGTGGCCTTGCTGTCGTGGTCCGGGACTAGTTTGCTGGGGCCTCTCAGACTGTGGTCTGAAGTGCCTGAGGCACAGGAGCTTTGTTGGGGGAGACTTCCTCTTCTAGAAACCAGAACACTTTGCTAAAGAAGCAAGCAGAACTCAAATCATGGACTGGGTGCAGGAAGGGGGTAGTGGAAACCATCCCGCCCTCTGTGGGGCTCCCTGTCTCGGGACAGCAGTGAGGGTGTATCAACCCTCTGCCCCCCTGAGGAATAGGGCAGGTGAAAAGCCTGCTGGCCTAGAAGAGCCGCCCACCTATTCTGGGGTGTGGGTGTGCTCCCAAGGGAGCCTATAGGGATGCCAGATGACGATCTGTATCACAATCAGGAGGCTCAGCCACCAGGGCTAGAGGTCCTGATGTGGGTGGAGCCTAGGTCAGGTGACTAGACTGAGGGCAGAGCCTCAGGGGCCCCGCCTAGCTCGGTGCTAGGGGTCATTTGGATCTCTGGGGCATCTGGCAACTGTTGGCTGAGGACAGAGACAGTTTCCGTGGGGGATTTTTTTTTTGGGGGGGTATGTCATTAGAAGCAGCTGATCAAGCAGGGACGGGGGATGCAGCCAACACTCCTCGGGCGAGCCTGGGTGTCACTGCCATAAGTCGCCAGCCGCTCCGTTGTCACTCTCGTGGAATTTGTGCAGATGATCAGCAAACCTGAGGGAACAGGAACGAAGCTGAGACCGAGCATAGAGGAAGATGGGTGAGCGCAGGGCTGGGGACTCTGGGAGGGGAGCTGTGCTGGGGGCCGGACCAGCAGCAAGATCATGGAGCTTGGCCCTGGCGCTGGGGGTCACGGGGGTGGGGTGAGGGTGAGGGGGCTTGGCTCCAGGTGTGTGGGGGACCAGGGGACAGCCTTACTTCTTGGCACACGTGGCAGCGCAGTCTCTCTCCACGCTTTCACTCCATGCCAGCTTGTACAGCACCTGGTCAGGGAGAGACAACGTCAGCTAGCTGCCCCGCCTCACGACTCTCATGGCCGCCTACAGATGTTAGGTCTGGTCCCATGGCGCGAGTCCTAGGGCGCGTGGCCTTGGGGATACTCTTGAGCCAACCTACTTTATAGATGCTTAGAGAGGAGCAGACACACAGGTACTTGAGTTATTCTCCAAACACTGTGGGCATGTTCAATAAGAGACTTGAAGGCCAGGCTAGCCCTGGGGCTATCTTCCACTATGCTTAGTAGGGAGCAGTGGTTCCTGATGCTGAAGCCTTCTATGCATACAGTTCCCACCTATTCTCCCTCTGTCTGGTGGATGGAGGCATCACCAGCCCTGTATCCTTAGACTGCCCTCAGCCCCCTGACTATAAACTGTCTCTACCTGGGCAGACAGTGCACATGGGCCTTCTCCTCTGTGCAGCCCACTGTCTGTTCCCTGGGGGTCTAGTTAGGCCTGCTCTTTTCCTGCCTTAACCTCCCACCAATGCTGGAAATGGAACCCAGGGCCTCCCACATGCTAAACAGGTATCCTATCCCTGAGCCACACCCCAGGCCCTCACTGGGGGTTCTCGGAGGTGCCGTACTGCTAAACTCTATCTCTAGTCCTCTTTTTACTTTCTCAGAAAAGGCCTCATTAAGGTTTCGTGACTGTCCTTGAACATGCTATGTTGCCCAGACAGGGCTTGAACTTGTGATCCTCCAGCTTCAGCCTCCTGAGTGGCTGGGATGACAGGCCTTCTTCATCTGCATGTCTAGTTCCTCGCTCAGTCTTCCCACAAAGCCCTTTCAGGCCTGGCCTCCTCTCCAAAGTGCCTCAGCTGTGTTCCAGCCAGGGGGCCCGATGTTGGGGCGTTCCTTATCTCTAAATTAAATTGAAGTCCTTGGAGTTGGGGAGGAGAGCGGAGTGAGCCAGAGCTGAGGATGAGGCATTGGGGAGGCTCTGGAAGTCCTCCACATACACAGTAACAGTGCCCTGCTGCTCAGAAGAGCTTGGAGACAGCCCTGGTCAATGGGCGCATGCTCACCAGGAAGACCAGGCAGTGCAGGAACAAGGTGTAGAAGAAGCCGATGGTGCGAGCCATTTTGTTGGAGAGAATCAGACGCCCCTGCAGGGAAACAAGTGGGTAGGTGGGGCAGGGTTGCTCTGTGCTCCTTCCCTCAGAGGTCTGCAGGCAGGGGAAGGGACGGGCTGGCAGCCGAGGCCCACTCGCCCCCTGTAATAAGTGGGGCACTTAGGCTACAGAGGCGATTTCTTTGTGTGTGTTTGTGTGCACACGCCTGTGGAAGCTTGATCACAGAGATCTGCCTGCCTCTGCCTCTCAAGTGCTGCCACTATGCCTGGATCAACTTTTTTATTTTCTTTTAAGACAGGGTCTCTCCGAGAACCTGGAGCTCAGAGTGGCCTAGGCTGGCCAGACAGCAAGCCCCACATTTCCACAAGCACCACCATAGTGCTGGGGCGAAGATGCTTGCCATGGCATCAGACTCTTTCCCATGGGTACTGTGACTCGAACTCAGGTCCTCTTTGCTCAGCAAACCCTTTATCTGCAGAACCACTGACACCCAGCCCTGATACAGTTTCTGGTGAAGGGTGCCCCCTGCAGGTCCATGCAGAAACTACAGGCACCGATGCTCCCTGAGGAGCTGTCCTAGAGGTTGTGTCCTAGAGGGTCTGTGTGATCCGGGGCTTCTTCAGAAGGGGCTAAAGGCCAAAGACACGGGTACACCATAGGTGGATACAGGGATGTGGACTCACCATGCCAAGTGTGGCCTTGTCCCAGGGGCTCAGGCCCAGGTACTTCCTCTGCCGCTCCTGAGGACAGAGACATGAAGAAAGAGTCCCACACTGTGCAAGGCTGCCTGAATACTGATGTCCCTTTACAACACTAGGGAGCTCCTGGGGACTCCCTGGGTGCCTAATCTGGTGTCACACTCAATGACAGCCTGGGTTCCTCTGACGGCCTATGGCCTCCGTCCAGCAGCTCTTTCTACCTATAGGGAAGTTCTTTATTGGCATGGCTTCTATAGTCTAGGAGGGAGGGAGCTTGGGGTGGCACCTGTCACCAATGTCACAGGGAGTTCTGACCCCTTTGCTGATCTGCAGGTGTACCCTGGGTTGACCTGTTCACCAGTGGTTCTCAACCTGGGGGTCACAACTCCTTTGCAGGTCAAGTGAACCTTTCACAGAGGTTGCCTAAGACCATCCTGCATATTAGATATTTACAGTCATGATTTGTAACAGTAGCAAAATGACAGGTAGGAAGTAGCAATGAAAATAATTCTATGGTCGGGGATCACCACGATATGAGGAGCTGTGTTAAAGGGTCGCAGCATTAGGAAGGCTGAGAACCGCCGCTGTTCATGGCCACACAGGTTAGATGACCACTTGGGCCCCGCATGGAGATTACCCCTGGGTATGCAGAGGTGGCTGGGCAGTTCGGGGAGGGGTGGTATGCACGAGTAGACAGGGCACATGGGGCAGAGGATGACGATTTGTGGATGGGACCCAGGGCCTCACCCACGGCGGGCGCGGGCTTTATGGCTGCATCACACCTACAGACCCTCACTGGAGGATTCCAGGAAGGCCCTCTACCCCTGAGCTACATCCCCAGTCCCAGAGTCCCCACTCACATACCCTCTTGCTGAAGGAGGAGAAAGGGTCCAGGCGTTCTTCATACTGGGAAGAATAGCGTAGCTCAGTATCATCACTGCCGCTGCCCTGCACGGGGTGGGATGGGGAGGGGGCAGACAGATCCTGTCAGTCACTGGGTTTGGGAATCTGGGCTTCAGGAAAGGGAGGATTCGAGCTGGGGGAGGGTACCGGGGGACAGTGCTAATGTGGCCAGAGGCTGGCATGCTATGGCATGGCTGGGGGTCTTGAGTTCTCTCCCCTCACTTCTCAACCCTAAGGCTGGGGTCACAGAACCTCTGGGGAGTTAAATCTTAGAAAAGATAGAAGACAGGGTTGTCCTAGCGTATGGGGTGGGTTTTTTGTTTGCTAATTTGTTTGTGTGTGTGTGTGTGTGTGTGTGTGTGTCTGTCTGTCTGTTTGTCTGTCTGTCTGTCTGTCTGTCTGTCTGTCTTGGGGAACCTTGAACTTCTGACCTCAAGTGATCCTCCTGTCTCAGCTTCCCAACTGGTGAGTGCCCTGAGCCAAAGGGGCAGACAGTGCCCTGGAGCCGGCACACAGTCTGGCAGAGCCTGGGCGCCCTCTAGTGGCCTAGTTAGGGTTCTTGCTTCAATTGGGCAGAAATGGTGCTGTTGAGCCAACAGTCTTAGGACCATGGATGTCTCAGCTTCCTCCCTCCCTCTTCCTATTTTTTTTTTTTTAAATTTCACGTGTGTGTGTGTATGTGTGTGTGTGTGTGTGTGTGTGTGTGTGTGTGTGTGTGTACATGCACGTGTATGTGTGCACACATAGAGGCCCTGAGGTCAGGAGTCTTCCTCCATTATACTCCACTTATTCATTGAGGCAGGGTCTCTCTCTTGAACTAAAGCTTGTCTATATGGCTAGTCTAGCTACAGCTTGTCTCTCTGCCTTCTGGATCCGGGCATTACAGGCAGGCTGCCACACCTACATGGTCCTACAGGCTCTCACTTGCATGGGAGGGGGAGATCTGAACGCTAGAGTCCACAGGTGTGCATGGCAAACACTTTGTCCACTGAACCATCTTTTATTACCCGCTCTGCCCTTCCCTGAGCTACCGAAAGGGTTTCTGTGCACATGGCAGACCGTGCCTGGAAGGCCCGGGGGTCTGAGGGAAGCCACTACAACAAACAGGTTTCTTTTTTTCTTTTTCTTTTTTTTGTTTTTCGAGACAGGGTTTCTCTGTGTAGTTTTGGTGCCTGCCCTGGATCTCGCTCTGTAGACCAGGCTGGCCTCGAACTCACAGAGATCCACCTGGCTCTGCCTCCCAAGTGCTGGGATTAAAGGTGTGCACCACCACTGCCCGCCAACAAACAGTTTTCTAGTCTTTACTGTTCATTGTTTTTGGGGTGCACATTATGGGCGATCTGTTTATTTTTTGTTTTTCTAAAATTTATTTTTTATGTATATGAGTGGCCTCAAATTGGTGAGTCTCCTGCATCAGCCTTCCACCATCACCAGGCACTACCATGCTTGGTCAATAAAAAAGAAATTACATGTCAGATGTGGTGGCGCACACCTTTAATCCCATCACTTATGAGGCAGAGGCAGGCGGATCTCTGTGAGTTTGAGTTTGAGGCCTGGTTTACAAAGTAAGTTCCAGGACAGCCAGGGCTACACAGAGAAACCCTGTCTCAAACAAAAAAATTTGAGGGTCCTGGAGAGATGGCTCAGTGGTTAAGAGAACCAGCTACTCTTCCAGAGGATCTGAGTTCGATTCCCAGCACCTGCACAGGGCTCACAGCCGTCTGTAACTCCAGTTCCAGGGGATCCAACGCCCTCTTCTAGCCTCCTTGGGCACCAGGCACGCACGTAGTGTACAGACACACATGGAAGCAAGATACCCATAAACATAAAATAAAAATGATAGATCTTAAAATTTTTGTTTTTTGTTGAAAACACACTAATTCAAGCTAGGCATAGTGACACATGCCTGCTATCCCAGCACTTGAGAAGCAGAGGCAGGAGGATTGGAACTTCAAGGCCAGCCTCAGTTACACAGTAAATCTGAGGCCAGCCTGAGATACATATAACCCTGTCTCAAAATCAGCATCCCCTCACATCCCAGTTCCCTGGGGCCTGGCTTACATGTTTAACATACAGGTGTTAAACCCAGGTCTAGGGTGAGCTGGCAGACTATCCCTGTATCACAGAGGGGTGGCTGGAGCTAATGGGGTCTCAGTTGAGGACCTCTGACTTGTGACCTGACTTGGGTGGTACCTTGTCTCCTGGCTGGTTCCAAATGAACATCTATAGTGTTTCTCTCTAGTGGCTTGTTCCATGCACAGAGTGGATATCTGACAGGTGTGTGTGTGTGAGTGTGTGTGTGTGTGTGTGTGTGCAAATATCCTTTGGGGTCCCCCCAGTACTGGCCACCCAGTGGACCACCATCCAACCCTCCCTGATCTCACCTCAAGTGCTCCAACAGCCTTGGGGGCTCCCCACCTGGTCTCTGGGGCTAACAGGGGCTTACCCGGCCGGGGTAACTCTGCAGGAACTTGATCTTCTCAAAAAGCTTGATGTTGTCGGCACGTAGACTGTCCAGCTCACTCTGCAGGGCCTGGATGGTGTGCTGGGCCATGCGGCTCTCCTGGGAATGAGGTCAGGGCAAGGGTGGATGAAGGAGAGACGAGGTCTCCATCTGTCTGGGGCCCTTTCTGCGCCCACAGCCTTAGTGTGCATGTAGTTATGGTATAGTATGTATATACATGTGTGTGTGTGTGTGTGTGTGTGTGTGTGTGTGTGTGTGTGTGTGTGAGTGCCTGTGGAGCCCAGATGTGGGTTCTGGGGATTGAACTCAGGTCCTCATGTTTGAGCACTGAGCACGTTACCCATTGAGCATCTCCCCAGCCACCCCATGGTCTTGAACTGTTGACTCTGCTCACAGATTCCCCCCTCCAGAAAGCTCCTTTACAGAAACGCCAGTTTCTTGATATTTGATTTTGTTGTTTGTTGTGGTTTGGATTTTTTTGAAATAAAAATTTAAAAGGATTTATTTTACGTGTATGAGTGTTTTGTCGGCGTGTACAGGTGTGCACCATGTGCGAGCCTGGTGTCCCGAGAGGTCAGAAGAGGGTGTCAGACCCCCCTGGGGCTGGAGTTATAGACAGTTGTGAGTTGCCATGCTGGTGCTGGGAACCAAACCTGGGTCCTCTGCGAAAGCAACAAGTGCTCTTAACCCCTGAGCCGTCTCTCCAACCTTATGGTTTGGATCTTATACCCTTCAAAGACCTTGTGCAGAAGGCGTACTCCAGCCTCGGGCACTGTTCAGGAGGAACGTTGAGAAGGTGGGGCCTTATGGGAGCAAACTGTGCCACTGGAGGTGTGCCCTGGAGAGAACACTGAGACCCAAATCCTTCCTGTTTCTTTGCTCCCTGGCAGCTATGAAGGGAGAAGCTTGCCTTGGCCATATACTTCACCATGATGTGCTGCCTGGCCACAGGTCCAAGGCAACAGTGCCAAGCGATCATAGGTTGAAAGGTCTGAAACCACAAACACCAAAGCCTTCTATGCTATACACTCTGCCCTTTCTTTTGCTTGCAGTCCTGGGGATGGAACTGAGGGCCTGTGTATGCCAGGCAAGTGTTCTACCCTTGAGTCACATCTCACTGGGGGTCTCTAGGCAGGTGCTCTACCACTGAGCCACACCCCAGCCCCTCACCAGGGGATTCTAGGCAGGTGCTCTACCACTGAGCCACACCCCAGCCCCTCACTGGGGGATTCTAGGCACGTGCTCCACTGCTGAGCCATACCCCTGGCTTTACCACTGACTTACATCTTCAGCCCTTTCTTTTCTTGAAACAGGGTCTTGCTAAATTGCTCAGGTTGGCTTTGAATTTAGGATATTCTCCTGCCTCAGCATCTTTAGAAAAGGGGATTCTATATAGACCTGTGTCACCAGTCCCGGCATACAGGTCATTTTTATGGGGGTCAGCCCCACTCTCTCCCATCCATGCCACTTCCCATTCTCCAATGTGCTGCAGACATTCCTCCATGGACGGCTGTACCCAGGAGCTTCCTGCCTGAAGCTTCATGCCCACGTACCCTCCACCCCTGGAGTGCCTCACTCCTGCTCAAAGCCTTTGAGGGGATTCTAGCCAGGCAGTCTGGCGCCCACCTTTGTGTCTTATGTCCCATGTCTCCTTCCTCCAACCCTGGAAAAGCCCCTCATGTTCTTTACTTGAGTTCCTGAGTACTTCTCAAGGCCCAGTGCGGCAGAGCCTCCTCCAGGAAGTCTCAACTGCACAGAGCACATCTCATCTTGCTGCTGTTTACGTGTTGGCTGTTTTCCCCAAGCCTCAGATTTGAGGCCTCTGGGGGGACAGGAAGCAGGGTGGAACTCACAGCCTCCAGCTCTTGGTTCCGGGTGCGGAAACGTTCCCTCTGGCTGGAGATGATGGAAAGTAGGGAGTCCACCTGACCTTCTGGAAGGATCCCGCTGGTTGGCACTGAGGGTCCTAGGAGGTAGCAGAAAATGGCTTAGGGTGTCAGGGCACTGCTCATCATATGCACTGTCAGAGGCCAGACCCCAGTGTTCCCTTCCCCATGACTCTCGTGCTTGAACAGGAGAGCCTTGCATCCGTCAGAGGAGGTGCGGTGGGGGTGTGTTGCAGAATATTATTTTAAGATGTGTTACATTTGTTTATGCTGTGGGACATGTGTTTAATGATGCAGAGATGTGCTGTATTCTTTTATGTTGCATTTGTTTAACTCTGTGAAGCTGTGTTACTTTGCCTGTCTCAAACACCTGATTGATCTAAAGGGCTGAACGGCCAACAACAAGGCAGGAGAACGGATAGGCGGGGCTGGCAGTCAGAAAGAATGAATAGAAGGAGAAAAAGAGAGGAAAGATGTCAAGGAATGAGAAAAGGAGGACTCCAGGGTCCAGCCACCCAGCCACGCAGCCAATAGGGAATAAGAAGGATAGAAAAACTATACAGAAGTAGAGAAAGGTAAAAGCCCAGAAGCAAAAGGCACTTGGGATAATTTAAAGTTAAAAAGCTGGCAAGAAACAAGCCAAGCTAAGGCCGGGAATTTATAAGAAAGAATAAGCCTCTGTGTGTGACTTATTTGGGAGCTGGCTGGCGGGACCCCCAAAAGAGCAAAGTGTAAAAACAACAACAGGGTGCTCCATTTATGGAACTGACCCCAGATCTTTGTGGCCCCCTCCTACAACAGGCTCCAAATGCAAAGGTGGAGATGGAGGCAGTGGTGGGGGTGGAGAGCGAGGAAAGCATGGGAGCATTGACAGAACTGGGGGCAGCAGCAGCCCACATCACTCTGGTTGGCCAGGAAGCCTCGGGCTCTAGCCTGGATGCTGCGGAAGGTGGCTTTCCCTCTGCGGCTGTGTCTCTTCTCTGAGGTCACAGGCAAGCCGTGGGGACAGTAGACACTGCGGGAGGGATCCCCTTCTCTCTTTGAGGGGAACATATACTTTGGGGATCTGAGTTCTCAATGTGCTCCAAGTGCTTTCCCTGGCCCCTAACTCCTTGGGCCAGTCTTTCCTCACCATAGAACAGGGCTGTGGCCTCCTTGATGGGTTCTGGAATCTTCTCTAGGCCTTGCTCAGAAGCTCCCTGCAGGATAAAAAGGAAAAGACGAGACTTACTTGAACACTGTGGGAGGGATGAATAAATAAACAAATTTAATAAAAACTAAAATGAGGGGACTGAAGAGATGGTTCAGATGTTAAGAGCACTGGCTCAGAGGAGCCAGATTCAATTCCCAGCACCTACAAGGCAGCTCATAACTGTCTGCAACTCTGGTTCCAGGGGATCCAACGCCCTCTTCTGGACTCTTCAGGTACTGCACACACATGCTGCACAGACATACATGCAGACAGAACACCCAGACACGTAAAATAAAAATGAATCTCAAAAATTAAAGTGACAGGTGGCCCCTTTGGGCGCCAGGACCTGGGGCCATCATCTGTAGTAGGTCCATGTGACCTTGCTTTGCCTGTGACTAGAGCTTTTAGTGCCTGGACACAAGTTAGCACCAGGCTTAGGGTGCTCTCTGCTGGTGGGAGTAAGGTGTGTGGCATCTGATCAGGGGCTGGAATGAAGGTGGGGAAGGCCAGGGAGAGGCCTGAGAGCTGGCTGCTGACTCGGGAGGTCAGTGCTTTCCAGTTCCAGGACCCCGGGTGGGGGACAGTGAGCAGGGCGGGCGGAGGCTCACCTCGGCATCAGGTCGTTGGATGGACTGGATGGTGCTGAGATCCTGCTCCAGGCGGGCGATCAGCTCTTTCTGCTCAACCGCTTTGGCCGTGGCTTCTGTGAGGCGGATCTGTAGCTCCGCACAGCGCCCTGCGGTGAAGGGAAAATGCAGCCATCAGAGGAGTCTGGGGCCCAGGGAGCCTCGGTACCTTCCAAACGAGCCCCAGACTGAAAGCATGAGAGGCTGAGAGCTCTAGTTGCCTTCACTATACCTGCACTGAGCCACAGGCTGGCGCCCCCAGGATACTCAGAGGTAGGGGAATAAGGTGCAGTGCCGGCAGGGAAGCAGGCGGGCAGGCGACCCAACTCAGGCACTGACCACAGATGTGCTGTAGTCTCCACCGCATTAGGCTGCAGGTGCAATGGTGGAGACAGAGGTAGCGGGGTGACCACTCAACGTCCCCTGACCTGTAACCCTGATCTTTTCCTATCCAAGAGCTAGGGGTTTCAGTAAGAAGGCAAATCCAGTGGTTTTTCAACCCCCACCCCCACCATCCCCTGGCCTTTTGATGCTAGAAATTGAACCCAAGGCCTTGAACATTTAAACATGCTAGAAAGGCTCTCTGCTGCTGAGCTATGCTTTCAGGCCCTCATGGGGGATTCTGGACAGGTGCTCTACCACTGAGCCACACTCCCAGCCCCTCACTGGGGGATTCTAGGCAGGTGCTCTACCATTGAGTGTTCCCTGTACCTCAATTTTTGGTAGAGGAATCACCCTTTTTGTCTTTCATTTGCAAAACCTGTTTTAGTAGGGGCGGAGAGATGGCTCAGCCTTTAAGAGTTCCTGTAGATGGCCTAGGTTTGGTTCCTAGCATCTACATGATGACATCTGTAACTCCAGTTCCAGGGGACCCAACACCCTCATCCAAACTTCACCGATACCAATCATACATGTGGTATGCATATGAACATGCAGGTAAATGTTTATACACATTAAATAAAGAAGGAAGAGAGGGAGAGAGGGAGGGGGAGAGAGAGAGAGAGAGAGAGAGAGAGAGAGAGAGAGAGAGAGAGAGTGTTGTGGCAATAAACTTCACTTAAAGTCTCCTCACGGCCACTAGGGGGCACTGTGTCCTTAGCAGTCCAGAGGCTCCTGTCAGCCCCGACAGGAAAACGGTTCAAGTACTGGCCAGTCAGTCTCCGTGCCTCTCCGCCAAACCCACAGTCTGGCAAGCAAGAGTGTCTGAGCATGACAGCTGGGCTCTGGGCCAGGGCTGGGGGGAGCTCTCTGTCATCCCAATGCACACCAAGCCTTTTCTGCACCTCAGTGCTGAGCAGTTGGGGAGAGATGGGGCGCACACTTCACAGGACACCCTTGGCCTGTCGCCCCAGCACTCTCCACTGCTCAGACTGTGGATGGCTGCCATTCATTTGGACCACAAGGGTAGGTGGTATAAGATGATACGGCAGAGGGTGGACCCCGGGGCGAGACCAGGCCACGGAGGGACAGCTGTGGATGGCAAGGCCTGGTGACCCCCATGGGGAGAGGGTACAAGGTCATGGCTTGCTGATCTGGTGCAGAGTTTTGGCCCAGGCAATACAGAGACTGCAGAACTTCCTTCCTCACCGTACAGCACAAACTCAGGAGAGGACAGACAGACGCATCGAGACAGGAAAAGACAGCCACAGGGCTCTGGGTATCATTTGCAGAGGCAAAAGGCAGTCGGGTGGAAGGAAGGGATTGGTTCAGCTTCTGAACATCCTCAAACTGGACCTTGCCCATGCATGGTCCATATCAAAGGACCCGTGCCATGGGCTAGAGGGACAGCTGAAGGAACCTATGGAGAGGCAACTGCCACCCGTCCAGAATGAACCTGGGTTCCTGGAAGTGTGCACATCTTCACAGGGACTCACCAGGGGCCCACAGAACCGGGGTGCGCCATTGCTTGGGGCTTGGATCAGGTACCTAGGCCCACTTGTCCTATCTGCCATCAATCTGTGGCCATTTCATCATGGGAGCAACCTGAGGCTCCCGGAGCTGCCTGTGGACACAGAAAAAGTGTGGAGTGTCCAGTGGGTGGTTTCCTGGGAGCAGAAGGCAGGTCCTCACCCGTGCATACCAGTGACATTCTGGGCATGTGTGAAGGACTCTGAGAGCAGACCCTCAGGCCTTAAGTTGGCCCAGGCCAGTGGGAGGCAGGGCCAGCTCCTCCATGGACAGTGTGTTCAGCTGCCTTGAGACCTTGTCTCTATGGCTGTAAATGCTCTCAGATACTGCAGGGGCAGTGAGGGAACCTGGGTTGGCTGTCCCTGAAGACATGGCTTTGGAGGATACTGAGTGGCCAGTGTGGATGTGCTGCTGACACTGGACACAGAGGAGAGGCTTGCAGAGCTGGGCAGGGAGGCCGTGGGGTGAGGCTGAAGGGACAGGGTCTGGGACACTCTGTGCTGGAACCTGTCACTCCACACCGGGATGAGAAGCCTGAAATCTGAGTGGTTAATAACAGCTGTCAACTTGACAGGATCTGGAATCATCTAGCAAACCTCTGGGTGTGTCTGTGAGGGAGTTTCTAGAGGGAAGACCCACACCCTGAATGTGGGCAGCACCATCCCGTGGCCTGGTGTCTCAGACTGGATAAAGCGTGAGTTGTGCACCAGCATTTGTCCCTCTCTGCTTCCTGACTGTGGTTGCCATGTGACCAGCCGCTCCATGCTCCTGCGGCCCGGCCTTCTCTGCTATGACAGACTGGACCCCCAGCGTCTGCACCCAGATGAACCCTTCCTCCCTTAATTTCTTTTGTCTGGCATTCTGTTGTAGCCACGAGAAAAGTAACTGACAGGACACCCTGCTGGAGGGGCCTCAGCTACAGATCTTCTAGAGGCAGAATGCTGGCCGTGGCAGCCTTGTTGGTTGGGGGTAGGGACATGCACACCCACATGTTTTGGTCATGTCTCTAGATGGCCATGTGGCAAGAAGGGAAAGTCCTAAGCTGGAATGTTCCAGAACTGAACCTGAATTCTAGGCCTTCTTTCTAGGGAGTTCATGGCCTTGGGCAAGCTGGGGAACCCAACTTTGGGACGGGGCGAGTAGGAGGAAGAGGTGGGAGTTAAGGACCCTGTTTGAACCCAGGAGAGGACGTCTGAGCCTGGCCCTGGAACCATCAATGGGGGAGGGGTGGGCAGCCGCTTGGCGTGGCTCTTAAAGTACGGAGATGCGAATGGCTACGGCACTTGGATCTGGGAACCTGAGATTGGACATGGAGAGACCCCAGTCTAGGAATGGCTGAGGAGAGGGGTGGGGGAAAGGCAAAGACTCTGAGAAATGACAGCTGAGGTGTGAAGCCTTGGAAAGAGCGTGTTCAGGGCCAGGTCATAGAAGGACAGCCCACGAATAAGATGCCTTGAGCTGAAGGCTGGGCATCTGCTGGCAGGGGCGTGGTCCAGTTCACACTGGGGAAGCCCAGAGCAATCAGAATATGGAGGAAGAGTCTTGGACATCTGCAGTGATGGGGGGGCGGGCGGGCGGTGCGTGGTGACTGGTGGTGGGGAGCAGGTGTGAGGAAGAGGGTTCCGGGAAGCAAGGAGCATACTGGGTGGAGTGTGATGGGGTTGTCTGAGTGCCAGAGGGCCTAAGACTTCTTCATCCCCCTACAAAGGTCTGGGAAGCCTCATTCTTCTAGAAGAATCTGGAAGGACTTCCTAAGAAGGCACACTTCACAGAGGTAAAGAAATAAGAATCGTATCGAAGCCAGGCTCTTCGGAGGCTAGGCTCTGCTAGGCACAAGGGGTTGAGTGTGGTATCTCACACTTGTAATCCTAGTGTAGTGGGATTGTGAGTTCCAGGCCAACCCGGGATACATAGGGAGACTCTTGTCTCAAATCATACAAGGGTTGGAGATACAGCACAGCTTAAGCAGTAAGGGGCTGGTGGCATGGCTCAGTGTCAGCCTAGAATCTTCCTCCCAACCCCTAACCCATGAAGGAGCTGGGGGCGTGGCTCAGTGATAGAGCCGTTTGCCTAGAACACCCCAGAGAGGGGTGTGGGCGCTGGAGTTGTAGCTTAGCTATAGGATACCCATGTAGATGCCCTCAGTGAGGGTCTGGGGGATGTGACTCAGAGGGCAGAGTACCTGCTGAGCACACACAAGGCTCTGGGTTCCATCTCTAGTACCACAAAAAATAAGAATGAGGAATACAGTCAAGGCATGCGGAGGCTGCAGCTAGGCCAAGCCCAAGTACTTATCACAGTAGGAGTCAGAGGGGCCCAGGGTGCTGGAGTCATCGTCCTTTCTGATGGCAGGGGGCCCTGCTGTAGTAAATTAGCTTCTTGCAGGCCAGGTAGGGGTTGAGGGCTAGTTAATCAATGCACACTGCATCACCTTTGCTCTGACTCTACCAGGCCTCACACACACTGAGCAATGCCCACTGACTTGTTCCGCCTGCAAATGCCCCGGTGTGCCTACGAGGGTGTCTTTTAACAAACTGCCCCTCTTGGTCCCGCTGAAGAACTTGTCTATTCTCCCATGCCTAAGTCCTGAAGACCATCAGCTGGGCTCTACACCAGCTGGATTTGTCCAGGTCCCTCACAACCTCTGTGTATATTGCTAAGTCTGAAATTTAGCATCAGCAGTGAGCACTAGGTACTCAACCCTGCCCGGCACCCCTCAGTTGGCCTGGCTGCTATTTCTCTCTGCTAAATTCTGAGTGCTGCTTGGACCCAGGGTCCTACACACTCCTTCCTTTTTTCTTTTCTTTTCTTTCTTTTTTCTTTTTTCTTTCTTTCTTTCTTTCTTTCTTTCTTTCTTTCTTTCTTTCTTTTTTTTGGTTTCTCGAGACAGAGTTTCTCCGTGTAGTTTTGGTGCCTGTCCTGGATCTCACTCTGTAGACCCAGGCTGGCCTGGAACTCACAGAGATCCACCTGGCTCTGCCTCCCGAGTGCTGGGATTAAAGGCTGTGCCACCGCCCACAAACTCCTTTCTTATCAGTGTTGGCTGCTTTAGACTTATCTATCTGCCTGGGACTCTCTGCTGTGCACCTCTCTTGCTCGTTCATTTGTCTGAGACAGGGTCTCACCGACCTCAAACTCACAGCAGACTTCTTGCCTTAGCTTCTTTGATGCTGGGTTGATAGGTGTGCACCGCCATGCCTCTCCAACTAACTGTGTTTGGTATTTAGTATGCACCTTGGCTTTAGAGGGTCTGAGTTTAAACTCCTTCCTCCCAGGATCTGCTTTTCCAGTAATCCTAGTGTAGTGGGATTGTCTCCGCTTCCTGGCCCTGAGTATCCTGGCCAGCCCTTTGTAGATGCTGAGATATCTAGCAATGGCTCGGACTAAGCCTTAGTCATTGTTGCTGTCTCCTATTACAGGTTAGGAATTGAATGCAAGGCCTCACATACGCTAGACAAACATTCAACTATTGACGTTCTTCGGCACCTTGCTGGGGGATTCTAGGCAGGTGCTCTACCACTGAGCCGTGTCCATAGCCCCTCACCGAAGAATCCTAGGGAAGTGCTCTGCTGCTGAGCCACACCTGCAGCCCCTCCATTTCTGGCCCTACATGCTCTTAGAATGTTCTAGCAGGGCCAGACCCAACTCTCTACCACTTTATGGGAAGCATGGTGAGCTGGAGCAGAGACTAACATGTTTTGCCCTCCCACCAGTGCTGGCCAGCCACTGGGATGTTCTACTAAATGCAGTGGACAGAATGAGCACAGACCGCTCTCTTGTTCCAATATACTGTCCAATCCCACAGTCCCATCCTGCGTATCTGTAACTGGACTTTCTCCGAGCATCTTATCCAGTGGCTCTCCACCTTCCCAATGCTGTCACCCTTTAATACAGTTCCCCATGTTGCAGTGACCTCCACCATAAATCTATACTTAGTAACTGTAATTTTGCTACTGCTATGAATCGTGATGTAAATATCTGATAAGCAGGAGATCTGGTGTACAACCCCAAAGTGATCACGACCCATGGGTTGAGAACCTGTATTAAAGTCTCTCATTTGAATCAGACCCATTTATCCTTAGGGGAGGCAGTGTGGCCTATTTCTGGAGGTTGGCAATGTGCCTACAGTGAGTGAGTCTCCCAGCTGCAGCCTGAAACCTTTCTATTCGCTTTTGCCTCCCAAGTTGGCAGTTTATAAAACAGCTCTGCAAAACCACATGCAAAGTTGGGTGTCGTGGCACATGCCAGGAGGCAGGAATCCTAGAACGTGGGAGGTGCAGGCAGGCAGGATTAGTAGTTTGAGGCCATCCTCACCTATACAGCAAGCTCCATACTAGCCTGGGCTATCTAAGGCCACATATTAAACAAACAAACAAAAGGTAGTACTCAGTTGGTTAAAAAAAAAAAAAAAAAAGCCAGGCATGGGTCCGGAGCAATAGCTCAGTGGTTAACAGCACTGGTTGCTTTTCCAGAGGACCCAGGTTCAATTCTCAGCCCCCACATGGTGACTCACAACCATCTATAACTCCAGTTCCAATGCCCTCTTCTGGCCTCATTGGGGACCTGGCATGCACACAGTGCACAGACATATATATTCAGGCAAGGCGCCCATGCACATTCAATAAGAAAAAAAAAATCTAAAAAAGGAAAAAAACATAGCCAGGTACAGTGGTAAGCTTGTAAACCCAGGGCTGGGCAGATGGAGACCAGCAGATCCTTGGGGCTCCCTGGCCAGCCAGTTTAGCTCCAGGCCAGTAAGAGATTACTTTAAAAGCACTTGGGGAAGCTTTCTAGGTTGTCTCTTGTATAATTCAATTCAGTTAATAGACGTTTTTGTTCTGAGACAGAATCTTACAGACATGGCTGGTCTTGTGCTATATAACCAAAGGCGACTTTAAACTCTTGACCCTCCCACCCTAGCCTTGCAGATGTGGGATTACAGCTGCCACCATGGCTTTGGATAACCTATCTTTAGAAAGTGGGAGGCCAGGGCTAGGGAGGTGGCTCAGCAGTTAAGAGCACTGGCTGCTTTTTGAGAGGACAGGAGTTCAGTTTGCACCCACATGGTGACTTACAACCATCTACAACTCCAGTTCCAGATCTGAGACACTTTTCCGGCTTCCTCGGGCACCAAGCACACATCCTAAACACATCCCTAAACTCAGAAACAGGTGAGTGGCTTGAGTTGGACGAGGCTAGCCCGAAGTGTATCCAATCCAACCTTGTAGGGCTAGCTCTTGTGGTCCAGAGAAAGCCTGCTACCCAGGCTCTGGTGGTGTCCAGTGGGAGGGGGCTGGTGTTTGGAGACAATGAGAGTGACAACCATGTCCCCTGGGTGTCTGAATGAAGCTTGGGGGCCCCTGAGGGAGGGAGAGGAGCTCACAGAGCTGGAGCGTACACAGATACACAATAGGCAGAACATACACGTAAAGAAATCTTAAAGAATTTCAATACTGTTGTGGACTATCACTTTAACTATGTAAAGTGGTGTTACAATTGTTTCTGCTGGGTTTGTCTAACTATGGAAAGATGCGTTGCTGTTTCACCTTGCC
>CABHPH010122399.1:13842-38236 GCA_902168325.1 Peromyscus nudipes | reverse complement strand
CCGAATACATCTTTCTAGTCTCAGCAGCCTAAAGTGTCTTGCAACAGCCATTCTGTTTTTCCTAGGAAAGTTCTGTTTTGTATTTATTTAATTCTCTCTTAACAGAATCTTCTGTTGCACTCTGATCTGTGCCCCCAGATTCCCAAAGGATGTGTTTGTGGACACTACCAGAAAGACATCCCTGGGATTAGGGAAATACTCTTTCTTCCAGCAAAAGGCAAACAGCTCGAGAAAGCTTCTCTTCCCACGTTTAAATTCTTAGAAACAGGAACGGCACTTGTGAAAATGAAAGAAGGTCATACAAAATTCAGAAAGGGGGCTTCCACTGCTTCTTACATATTATTAAACTGGAAACTACCGTCTCAAGTTCATTTTGCTCCTTCTGCCTTCAACTGACTAGTGAACACTAAATTTCATGTTTAAGTTTACAGGCTATTTGCCTGCAGTGTAGGACTCTGTTTCCAGATTGCACTGGTTGCAGTTTTTAAAATGTATCCACACACATGCAGAGAGAGAGAGATGAGCACACACACACATGTGCACATGAACAACTTCATCTCTACGCGAGTCTTCTAAGCGCTTCTATCAGCCTTGTGCTCCTTGTCCAGTACTTCGGTATTTGCTGTATTCATCCACAACATGCTGCTTTTCCATGGGCACATGAAGTTAGTGGCTTCGAAAGCAGTCCTGGAATCCATTACCATGGAAACAAAAGGTATAAAAAGGTGTTTTTATCTAATGGAACTCTGAAAAAGATCAAAAGTGTTTTCAAAGTAAAGGCATAACCAAACATATTGTGGTTTTAAACAGCCTTGGAATAGAGGATCAAAATGGGTTAAGAGAGGAGGGACAGGGCTTGGAGCAGTGGTGGACAGGCAGCAGCGCTGAGGGGGAGCTCGTGGGCTGGGATAACACACGGACAGGTGGGGCCAAGTTTACTCCCCAAATGAAGAGGCTGAAAGAACTCAATTCTCTTCTTCAGCCCAGGTACAAGAATGAGAGCTGAATTCTGGCCTCTTCTCATAAATGGGAGTATGAATAGCTTGTTTTCCAGACATCATGAATGCCATCCATTCCCTGTCCTAACATATGAGCCCAGCTACTCAAGTCCAGACTCTACTGAAATAAGAAGCAAGTGAAAGAGCCTTCACATGAATAGTCTTCCTTTATTATCTCTCCATTTGATCTGAAACTCGATTCCATATGTTCAGGAATGCAGTCACGGGGAACAGTTTAGTTTGGGAAAGGAGTAGGCACAAACACATGTATTTATTTTGATGTTTTCAGTGTTTTCCTAAAGCTCAAGTAATTTCACTACATCCTGCTATCAACTTCAGAAAAGAATTCTGTATGGATAGCCACTCCATGGAAAGCTTCCTGCTGCATGAATTGCTCTGACCATCTGCAATAATACAAACTCTTCCCGTCCGATGTCCTCAGAAAACATCTGGGACAATGGGAAGCTCCCCATTAGAGCTGCTACAGAAATACAAGTTTCCCAACATTTCCTGAGAGCCACGGGACCAATCCAGACGAAGGTAGGCACACAGGGTCATGGGCAGTAAGTTTCCATCCTTGTATGGAGGCTACTGTCCACTGTGCATATGCTGAACAGCCCACCTACCATCGCGGCCACCTACACACTGAGAATGTGAGGCTTGCAGAGTTGACACCTCCCATCTGGAGGGTTTAACTTCTCTACTCAAAGGCAAGCTTTTAGAAAATGGCAAGGAAAAATGGATTTAACTCAGAATTGGATTAAAGTAAAGCAGGAGTATAGTTAAATAAAGGAAACCATCGGAAAATCTGAAAATATACCACAGAAAGGTAGCATAAAGCAATAGCTTTAAGACGTATGGGTTCATCAGACCCAGGTTTTCTATCGAGTGGCCTTTGCCTTTTGAGTGACCTTAGACAAACGTCTTTCCCTCATCCAAAAACCATGCTTCCCTGACAGCTGTGATGGGGAACAAACAAGATTATGTGTATCAAGTGTTTAGCACTGTGCCTGGCATCTAGGAAGCTGTCAATAAATGTTAGCGCTTGTGCTGCTGGCCTAAGAAACAGACAAGGCAGCAGGGATGCTGGAGAACTCAGGGCTTGGGAACAAAGGGACCTTCGGGTAGCTGAAGGGCTGCTCAGTGATGGAGAGGTCATCAGAAGACAGGGTTAGGTGGCATTACACTTGGCCCAAGAGAGACAAGTCTACTCCGGTGAAGGGCCTTCATAGACAAGGTTTTGTTATTGTTGTTGTTCTGATATATTGTTCTGCCTTCTGAATTCTGGACTTACAGGTATGTGCCACTATGCCTGGTCCCACAGAATATATTTTGATTTGTGTGCCAGATTACAAAGGAAGACTTTAAGTGTTTCTTCTAACATAACAATGACAAGATTTTGTGACTTCAAGTACTTGGAAACTAAGGAAAACAATCATTTTTTAAAAAATACATCTCTATTATGTGTCAAGCTTCTTAAAACATCTTTAAAATATCTAGAAGTCACTGGGCATAGTATTCAACTGCCCACAGACAATACTGGGCCTGAGCCATCCCATTTAAAACCTGCTCAACTCCACTGAACTTAGTTCTGAGGTGTTTGAAACAAAGCACAATGCAAAACTGTGTACCCTCCTGAGAACCAGTTTCTGTGTGGGCATAGATCCTTCAGGGGTAATTCCCATCATGCATGTTGTATTTACTATTTATAGGCCTTATATTTATTTTTACATCCAAACCTAGACTCATACTATTTTAGTGAAGTATAAAATTAATACTTAGTTTAAGCATCATGAAACTTTTAAATATGCTAAAATAATATTTATTCATTGATCTTATAGCATGTATTTTAGAATCCTTGATAAATATCTCTTTTAAAATAGTTACATGCTATGTATGTATAATATTGATCAGCAGAGCCTGAAACGTAATTGTAATTAGAATCCAATGATACAGATTTTCATTTCAGAACCCTATAATCAGAGAAATATTTAAAGGTAAGTCTAAATCCCTAACTCCCAATTCTCCCAGTGGGTGCTAACTCATGCACACCACCACCCTGCTTCTCATGAAGCCCCTGGCCCAAAACACTCCTGAGATAGTGCAGGCTCAGATCAGTGTACAGCTGACAGATGGGGCATTCAGCAGAGGAATGGTACAGAGTTATTTCATTTTCTTTGGAGAAGGAAGCTATGGGAAAAATATTCTCCACTTAATCTATTTTATTTTCAGCAAGGTTTTACCTGTAAATATTAATTTATACACCAGCCAAACTCACTAGATGCTTCAGCTGCATGAATATCAATGAAATAAAGGAATCCAAACTTTTTTCAAAATCGAATTTACAGTATCTTCTTTCCTCAGGCAAAAGGAGGAAAAATCCATGAATTTAAAATTCCGTCCCTGTGGTTTCTAAGACAACAAAATACCTCCCATTTCAATAGGTGAGGTTGTATAAGTACCGAGCGCTAACCGATTGCGGTGGTGGCGCACGCCTTTAATCCCAGCACTTGGGAGGCAGAGGCAGGAGGATCTCTGTGAGTTCGAGGCCAGCCTGGTCTACAAAGCGAGTTCCAGGAAAGGCGCAAAGCTACACAGAGAAACCCTGTCTCGAAAAACCAAAAATAAATAAATAAATAAATAAATAAATAAATAAATAAATAAATAAATAAATAAATAAATAGGTGAGGTTATGAGGGTGGGAATTATAAGGCAAAATCTGCAACATTAACAAGAAAAATAATCATTCATGTCATTTTCAATTCAGATCCTATTTCCAAACACCTTAAATGCTTTCCAATCAAAACATTGCCTGTTCACCCAAACTTTCCCTTACTGAGATCTATGACCACCTGACAAAATAGAGACAGTGCGGATCTGATGAGCCTCAAGAGGGGGAAGGCAGAAAGAGCAGTGAGCCCTGCAGGACGGGCTCTCCTATGAGACATAAAATGAACTCACGGACAGTGTGCTTAGTGTCTCTTTGAGCTATTATCCGGGTATCTGTGAATAATGAGAACCATCCAGACTGCAATGACAACCACAGGGCAAGTGAAAGAGAGTAAGTTTTGATTTTAGGTTCTACAAGTTTCCAAAAAACCAGGTCAGCAGGTCTCCTGGGTTTGAAAGCTCCTTCCTTAAACTCAACGGCAGTTTACCTAAGGTGCAGCATTCTGCCCTCTCAGGGCTCCATGCCCACTGGCCTGGGTTTTAACTGGGACCCCCAGCTCCATGCTCGGTGGAAGCAAGGGGTATAGTATTCCCAACTGCTTCATCTTTAACCTTCCTAGGAGACCCTTAAAGTAATCTGTGAAGCTGTGCCATAGCGGAGGAAGGCCTCAAGGGAAAAAGACATCTGTACTTACTTGTACTTTCTTATAGGTTAGCATGAGCTGACATCAGGCCAAAGGATTATGGGTAGCTCAGGCTTGGAAGGTCCTTTCCTCTCTCTGGCCTCTAAGTTTACACACTCTTACCTACTCCTCTAAGCCTAACCCAGTTCCACACCACTGGACAAAGCCTTGTGCTATGAAATGAATGTCCGGTGCTCCCAAATTCAGTTGGAACAGTAGGTGGGGCCTTTGGAAGATGTTAGGTCATGAAGGTGGAGCCCTTGTGACTGGATTAGTGCCATTTTAAGAGACAGGGGCAAGAGCCAAAGGACCAGAGCACCTGCTTTGAGAAAGTGTCCTCAGGTGCTGGGGGGTGAAGTATAAGGGTAGAGAAGAGCGGTGGGTCTGGGAAGAGTTGGGGGGGAATGGGGTGGATATAATCAAAATGATATTTATGAAATTCTCAAAGAATGAATAAAATATTAAATTTTTAAAAGAAAGAGGGGTGAGAGTCTTGGTTTGAAGGATTTCATTGTTGTTGTTTGGGTCTCCCCTCCCCTCCCCCACCTCTCTCTCACTCATTCCTGCCCCCCCCCCCCCCCCGTTACAACAAAATGAGAAGGCAATCATCTACAAATCAGGAAGAGGACTTCACCAAGAGCCCCTCATGAAGTACTCTGGTCTCAGACATCCCACTTTAAGAAATAAGCACCGCCCACTGTCCACTCTATGGCACAGATTCTTAAACTAAGGGTCACAGCCCTACACGGGACCCCGTCCCTGAATGTGGGGGTTGTGAAAAATATAGCAAGAGTAAGAGGTTTCTGAGCATGCGGGGGTCAAAAATAACTCAAAGTCAAACGTCATAAAGCCCAAGGTGTTCCTGGAAGCCCTCCCCTTGTTCCACGGCAGCGTTCATGGCAACCTTGGTTTTGAACACATACTGTCTACTAGGCCCTGCATATGACGTCAGATCAGTTACCACCACTGAGCCCCAAACACCCCCGTCAGATTCTAGACTACCGTATGTTATATGTCATATGTTACATGTATGTTATGAACTGCGGAGTTTTCACTGTACATACAGCTATCTGCTCTCGTAAAGTATGAAAAATGGGCCTTTAACATTTTCCTGCTGCCATTCTTGAGCATTAAGTACCAAATTAATATATCTTTGGATCGTATTCATTGTATTAGGATGTTTGTGGGTTTTGGTTTTTTGGTTTTTTGGTTTTGTTTGTTTGTTTTTTAATTGCTGCTTGAGAAACTGAAGAGCTAGATCTAACAGAAAAGTGTGTATCATGCAAACATGAAGAACTCAATTTATATTCCAGCACCCACATAAAAAGTCGGATATGCAGCATGAAAAGGGGAAGTGGGCACAAAGTCCTACTCCCAAGCAAGAAGTTATTTGCAATTGATAGCTGCTGGTAAATGGAGTGGCCCTGAATATAGCAACTACATTCCAAATCAGGCTACATGCTCAGGAATAGTTGGCCAATACAAAACAGGCTCCATGGTTTTTGTTTTTCAGTTTCTTTTTTCTTTTTCATTTTTTTTAAGGGAGTATGTGATTTTTGTGTCTGATTTTGTTTTGTGTTGGTTTCGTTTTGTTTTTTAAGAGAGAGAACAAATAGCTGGGTAAGGAGCGGAACATCTGAGAGGAGCTGGGGGAGGGAAAAGAATTGACCAAAACTTATGGTATAAGAAATTTTTTCAGTAAATTTTAAAATGTTGGGTGTGGAAGCACATGCCTGCAATGCCAGCCATCAGGCGTGGACACAAGAGGACCCCAGAGGTTTGCTGTCCAGTTTGACGTTCAATAAAAGAGCCTATGTCGGACATTAAGGTAGAAGCAATAAAGAAAGCTATGCAGCATTGATCTCTGGCCTCCATGCACACACACACATGCAAATACACATGCATTCACTGCACACATACATACCCAACTATCGTTTCGGTAGTTGACTTGAGTTTAACTTTAAAACAATATTAAATGAATTTTGGTTTGGAATTAGGATATATTTTCTAAGAGTTTCTGAGGGGACTGTAAACATACCTCTGTATGTTTTGTAGTAAATGTTTCTGTGAATTGTACTGCACATCATCAATAGCTACAAAATATTGATCAACTCCAAAAAACGCACTGAAGATGCTCAGCATCCTGCAGTATTAAATATTCACTTAAGACTTAAATATTTATGTAAAAATAAGTAAACATATCCATCTCCATACTATGTACATTTGCTTTCATCTTTTATAATGGAAAATTGCATAAATGAAAGAATTATTTTAAAATAAGTTTCTTAATGAATACTAACAGTAGATGTTTGATGTGTATATCTATTTATGTATTTACGTTCCTGTGGTTGCATAAAAACTTTGCAGACAAAAAAGGGTCATTAAGTGGAAAACATTTAAAATGTCTGGGTCTGTGCCATTCTATTGAGCAGCCCAAGCTAATTAAAACAGCTTGCCTAATAAGTTTGGCTTCCTCGGATGCAGTCAAACTTCCTTCTGAACCCCAGTAGCTTCCCCAGTGATGTAGTCTTTATTGTATCATCTCATACAGATCATTGTTATGTTATATGTTAGTGAGGTCTCCTCAGCAGGATTTTAAGTGGCAGGATAGCTTAGGTTGGTGTCTCCCTACATACTGTCTGAATCGATGTCAAATATGATGTATACATCTGTAGGATGTATGCTTCTGAATGAATACCAGTTGGTGACTTGATTGGCTATTTTGCCCGTTAAGAAAAAGAAGGACAACGAATGGATAAAATGCTCACATCTCTTCACACTACTCTACTTCTCTTTGTCAAATGGAAATGTATCACTCACACCAAGAACTATTTGCCATTATTTGACCACACCTATCATAGTATTCTGTCTTACATGGATTCATTCTCATCAGTCTGGGTAAGTCTGCATTGAACAAACACGTTCTCCTTCTCTATGAAACTCTTTTTCAATGGAGTAAATTATCCATATTTCACCAAAATGACAACTTAGCAGAACATAATAAATGTTTAACTTAGTTATTCCCATGTAAATAGAAGAAGATGGTGACAGTTGGAATCAAAATTTAACATAGTGAGTTGCAGTCTTCTTCTGATTGTCTGAGAAGGAATCTGACTTCTAGAGCCAGTGCCTCTGGATTCGTTCAGTGCTGTCATTTATGACCCTTGTACCCCATGGCAGGAATGAGTATTACACAGAACATCTCTGGGAGAAAGGACTTCTCCCCTCAACAAAGAAGAGCAGTCTCTGTCCAGCATGAGCCTGCTATTTGATTCTTCGAGTCACCACAACAAACACAGAAAAAATAAAATAAAAATTAGAAAAAGTAATTTACATCCAAAATGAGCTTACATCTACCACCCATCCCAAGGGTTAGTCAGTTGTTCCTCCTCGCCCATAATTCCACCGGAAGTCTCGAGTTTCTAAGAAGGTCTAGGCCAGCCAATGCTTTGGTTTTTATTTTTTTCAAAACTCAATCATAAGGGAAAATTTTGTTCAAGTATGTAAACACTGTTAAAATTTAGCAAAGTTTATCTTTGGATCACCTAACCATTCCCTTGGCTTGCTATTTCTTTAAATAAAGTGATTCTGAGGGCCAACCACATAGACTTCAATATGCTACTTTCTTAATTCACCTGGCTAGATATGGAGACAATGAGTTCCCACTGAAAAGCTTGACCACAGGATAGCCATGCCATATCCCAAAGTTCAGTTGACCAAAATTCTGCTTTGTTCTATTTCTTGACCAGTGATTTTATGTTAGTCTACCTTTCTCACAAGATAGGGTTAATACAAATGGTTGAGGAACTGGATGAGAGGTACAACTCAAAACATCTAAGAGTGGTAGATAATTTCCTCTTTGACGTCATCACAACAAGTACTTAACGGTGCTCATTGGGACCAGAGCTTTGCTTAGGACTCTGCAGTTTGTCTTGTTAGCATCCATTCAAAACTTTCTGAAGAACTAGGATTCCTGTCAATTGTTTCTATGTATGCAAACTATCCATAGAGAGATTAATCCTCTGGCTTATCATCACACAGCTAATAAATGTTATATCAGATTTTGAACCCAGCAAGTCTGACTGTAGAGCCTGACCTGTTTCATAAAATTCATATTCATCTGTTTTAATCAAAAGAATATGAATATTACTAGAAGAATCATTACAATGATCTACCATTTCAGTAGACATCTTATTATAAGAATAATGATCATATCTATAAGTTAGAAAATGTAAGAAATCTGCATAAGCAGCAGGATGTGGCATTTGTTCTACAAGCAACATAAACAAACATTTTCTGAGGATGCTAATAAATGGAATTGTCAAAATGAAAATACTCAGATGTAAAAGGTAAGAAATGATGCAAACGTTAATCAAAACTGGATTTTCCCTCAATGCAGATGAAGAGAAACAGGAAGGAGCTGCTAGTGTAAGAATGTTACCATGCACACATACCTTGTGTGGCACTGTGATGTGGGAGAAGTGGAGAAATAAATATGGCTTCACTAAAACTTTGACCAGCCAATAGCCTAGTATATCAGGAAATCAGCCTCCCAATTCAGGAACCTTGAAGAGACTTGAGAACACAAATGGCCATCACTGAACACATGCCTACTGGTTTTCTGGATCTAATCAGGAAAACTGCAGAGATTAGCCTCATTCTGGAGACAGATCAAGGTGTCTGTGGACAAAGCTATGCCCAGACCTCTTTGTCTTACCAAGTGTTTGTTACATATGCTTATATTTTTAAAAATGCTTAGGAGTAGGGAAAGTCCCCCTGTTACAGCAGAGAGAGAGAGAGAGAGAGAGAAAGAGAGAGAGATATCTCCTTCTTTTGCCAGATTATGTGTTATATCAATTAAGTGGATAAATAGGCCCTTTCCCCAGCATGGGAGAAGAAGAGCTCTGGTGACCCTCTATTGATTAAGACTGCTGTAGAGTGTTATTTGCAATCCTATTGCATAATGGAAATCAGGAGGTAGCTGTCATGGTTTCTGAAGACAAATTGCTGGGAGCTGAGACAAATCATAGCCTCTTCACTTCTTACTGTTCTCAACTCCCAGTTAATGTGTATCTTACAGTCTAAGTTTTTAAAATCAGTTTTCTCTATGGTCTCATTAGTTTAAAAAAAAATGGTAATCTGGATGGCCCTGCTTTTGAGATCATGTTTAAGTGACCATGACACTGATTGTGACTTCTGAGCTATGCATTATTTAGTAAAAAACACAACTTCCAAAGGAGCACACAATTAAACCGAGATCCCCAAAGCAGCCACAGTGATTGTGACCTGCCGGAACAGAAGATTAACCAGGTACGAGTCAAAGACAAAGGCTGCTGTCAGTCAGAAGGTGGTTAAATCTCATTTCTGTTTTGCATCCTTTGACTTGCTAAGTCAGCCAGCCAGCAATTTATGTGGAGCATTGGTTCTCAAAGCATGGGCTGTGAAACAGCAACATCAGCAACACTTGGGAACCTTTAGAAATGCCAGTTTTCAGACTGTTCCTAGACCTACTGAATCAGAAACACCAAAGGTGGGCTCAGCAATCTGTGTTTCAACAAGGCCCCAGGGTGATTTTGATGCAAGCTGAGTTGGAGAGCCGCTGAACCGAAGCCACAAGACTGCCTCTAGGGTTTAAGCCTTCTTAGGAAGAGGTAGCCTTTCGTTGTTAATAAAAAAATAAATAACATAAAAACAAAATCTATGAAAGACACCTGTGCTGAAAGCCAAATGAAATCACTGCAATCTTTAGCTTTTCTGTAAACCCAAAACTGGCTGAAAAATAAATAAATAAAGCCTGTAAAAGAAAAATGGTTTTTTTTTTATTATATTTTAATTGGCATCTTTAGGGAAAATGAGTAGAAAAGTACTCTCCTTATACAGATTTATTTATTTATTTGCCTCTACTCTAACTTTTTCCAGAAAGGTTTGCAGACCACTTCTTAAATGACAACAATAATGAAAAAGTCATATTTTATCTAATCACAAGCCATTCTCTTAGAAAGCCTTTTCACTACTTTTAAAACACCCTCATTGCTCAAAGAGCCCAAAAGATAGGCATTAATCACTAAGTAAGCTCTTAAGATGTCTTCAGTATTCACTGTAGGATTTCAGGCTATTTGGGGATTCAGAAAAAGAAAGTAAGAAAGATTTAAATTCACTAAGCTTAAAAATCTATTCCACAAAACAGGAACCACGACATTCCTTCCACAGTCTGCGCATGAGACTAGGACACTGGTTCTAAGTTACTGCATCTTGAGAAAAGCCTTGGTCTGAGATACGCGGCTGAATTGTGAGAGACAGCCTTATAGAAAAATGGGCTTGGTTGTTCATAATGTAGCCTCTGTGTTGATCCAAGAAAGGGTTCTATGATGCAAAACTTCCCACTAGAGCAAACAGTATTTGAGTAAGGCCTTGGCATTGTTATGACAGTTTTTCAAATGAAATAAAAAGGAACAATCTCTGATTATTTCCCTTTTAGGGATTTGTAAACATAAATTATGTTCTATCCATAATTAAAACCCACTAGCCACTAAAATGAAGGGGAGAGTCTTGTAACTTCCTAATCCTAGACCAACACAGAATCACCTGGAAATATTCTAAGATGTATGAAGGTAGGGCTTTGCCCAGTTTCTTTGGTATCAGGTAAGAATTTGAGCATCCATCTAGCCAGGTAATTCTGACTTGCAGAACCGAGAGTTACTAAAGCAGACCTGCATTAACCAACACAGAAGTCTCTCCTGCATATAGTAAGTAGAAAAGAAAGTCATAAGGCATATCTATAAATAAAATCACGTCCGCATGTGTCATTTTATTAATAGATGTGCCAGGAAGTGGACTCCTTCCATTTCAGACTATTATTTGTTGCTCAAATCTTCCCAAGTGAGAACGCACTCATGTATAGTACTAGTTTAATCTTCAGTCTTAAAAGTCTGTCTAAGGAAGATGCAAAGGCACGGGGCACAAGGAAGCATATGAAAATAGGAACTCCCAAAATGCACTGCTTTCTTTTTTTTCCTCCCCTTACTCCTTCTGTTTCTCTTCCTAACAGTGTACACAGAGAGTAAAATTCGATTTCTTTCCTATCTAACTAAATATTATTTCCAGTATTTGGTATTGGGATAAGTAAGTGAGTAGAAGGTATGGTGGATTCAGCCATTCATTCATTCATTCACATGTTTATTAGGTTCCTAGACAGGGAGAGACTAGGGGCTAGAAATAAAATAGCCAATGACAAAGAAATGGATCCTGCCCACTTGGTGCTTGTATAGTGGGGGATACAGACAGGTAAACAACTACAATAGTGTAGGATAAATGCCAAGAAGAGGAAGTATAGGCTGCTTCTCTGTTAACTTAGTCAAGCAAAGGACGACGATTTTGCATAGCAGAGACAGGCCTTTGTCCTGGGGTGCAGGGAAGGATAGTTCTTAGAGAGTTTTGAGGAGGGAGACATTAACAAGCCTGAGTGTGGTATAGATGGCTCCCCCTGGGCACCAGAAGTGCCCTTTCTCAATGTGACACCACTGCCAGTACCATTGTTGGACAGTGCCCATCTGAATCCTCTAAAAAGGGGGCGCTCTTTTTCAAGCAAAGATGCTTCAAAACTAAAGGACTGTGTGAAGGAGTCTCACTTTCCACTTCTCTTTGTTTATTTGGTATCAAATAGGATTTAAATGAAATGTTATCTCCTGCATGTTATTCAGTATGCTCACTTATACATCCATCCTAACTGGATGAGCCTGAACATGGCAGATTTTCCTTTCATTGTTCACAGTTAATAAAACCCATTGCATGCAATAAATAACTCACAAGACGCATGGCTTTAGCACTTGGTACAATTGAGTCTCTTGGAGAAAAATATGTCTCCTTGAACATTGTAAAGTAGACAAAGACTTGCAGGAGACTAAGAGAATTGTCTGTATTTCATTGACTTAACATAAAGATCAATTTTAGTCATTTATAACTAGCACAGATCTACGTGAGGAGAAATTATCTAGCCCACACACAAATGATTTCTACTAACATTTCATGTGATTGCTTTGGAAGGACACACCACAGGCTATCTAAGGCCTATTTTTCAAGAATGGAAAATTAACAATCCAGGTAAAGTTAACTAGCCAAACCAGACAGAGAGAAATTGCATCTGACACTGTCCTCTTGTAACCCATGTGTCTTTGTGGACATTAATGTGAGTTACTACAGTGTCAATGTGTCACCTTTAACCTAGAAAACTCAATCACTACTCAAAGTAAGACATATGGTTAGTATTTTGAGAAGTTGATTTCCTCAAGTTCTAAGATGAAGATGGGAAACATTTTAGAGAAGAGCTTTTTATAAACATAAACAAATTTCATATCTGGGCATCTCAGTTAAAGTTTTCAAAAGACACTTGATTTTGAAACTTTTTTTAAGTCCCTGGCTTCATTGAGTTTTGTAAGGTTCAGAATCCCAGACACAGCACTTTTACCTTTGAAATCAAAGGAACTCTGCTACTTCAGAATTACACATTTTCCCAATTGATACTACCGTTATCTAAAGCCATTAACTTGTTATAGAGGTCATCTAGACAACAACTCTGCCTGATATCAGTGTGTGTGTGTGTGTGTGTGTGTGTGTGTGTGTGTGTGTGGTGTGTGTGGTGTGGTGTGTGTGTGTGTGTGTGTGTGTGTGTGTGTGGTGGGAATAGTAATACTTCTATAAAGTTCAATGCATTAAAATCTGACTCTGTGGCTTTCAAGCTCAGCTCCACTCCCAACATTTCTGAGGGATGTTGAGTCACATCCTCTCCTCTTGGTGGAAACAGTCCCCAGAGGAGAGCAAGAAATTCTACTTACTCACAAGCCGTGCAGTTTGGAAAGCTTCCTTGGAGGTGAGGAAAAAAGTGGCAGAAGCTGTATCTCCCTAGGACAGAAGACCCTTCCTCTGATGGAGCTTCAGAGATTGTGGGCTTTTCCTATTTCCAGAAACTCCCTGCTCCAACTCCCTGTCTAGCTTGTCTCTAAGTTAAGGGGCTGATTTTTCTCATTTGCCTCAGAGTTTTGATAAGAGAAACAAAGATAGAACAATACTGCTTCCCTCAAGAACCAAGGGGAGGTAAGTTCGACACATGGATTTCTGTGCATCCTTTTGAATTCTGTGGGTCATGTGCTGTCCTGCAGGGCTACAAACTGTCCTAAGGTTCACTCCTAAAACTTACTTTCATTTGTCATTCAATCTCATCATAGTATTGCCCTAAGAAAATTAATATTTTTCAAAGTGGAACTATATCTCAATCTCTGGTGTAATAATTTGTTAATCATTCCTTTGATAACTATTGTAATATTTCAAGTCAGTCCCAGCATATGGGTGTAAGCAGAAGTCATCCACATTAAAGAGGGCCATTTTCTTCCCCATGAACAGCCATCATTATCTCCTAATTACAATCACTGTGAAGTGCAAGCTCAAGGTTGCACATCCATCATGCAAGTAAATGGAGACAACACGATGAGAAGTTGAAATGATTTGATTTGCATTCTTGTGCTTCAGGTTCAGCTGGAAGATGGGCGGAGCATCTACCTACACCCTGTGCTGACTGACTTTTGAATGAGATCAGTTTTTCAAATTTAGTATTGTGATTAAGACATTAGTTAAGTGTTTCTCTGCACCAGTGTGCTGATGGTGGTAGCGTCATTTATCCCTGTCACTGCCCTCTTCTGGCTAAAAGTGACCTCATCTCTACATGTCCATCAAGAGGTAGACAAGGGACCCGTAGGTGTGCAGGCCAGTGTCTGGAGTTGCCACGGAGCATTGTGACTGTGTTCAAAGGACCAAGAGTAATTCACTCCATCAGATAGAATTCCTCACCAAGTATCCAAAAATAGCAACAGAATCATCTAATGAGGGAAGAACCCAGCAGAGACAAGCCAGGCCTAGTTTTATAAAACAAAAGCCCCCCTCTTGCCTTCAGACGGCTTGAAATGTCCCTCAGCAGCCTAGGAAACAAAGAGTACAACCAGGTACTGGCAGCACATGTCGCCTGTATTTTCTCACTGAAGAAACCCAACAACCTAATATAGAATTATTATTAACATTGTCTTATAGATAAGTTCATTCTGTGACAAAAAAAAAAAAACATAAATGAGCTTTGACCATCTCAGGTAAGTACCTTATCTCTTTTGTCCATTCTTCAAATTCTTGTGTGTTTTTGGATGGTAACCAGACCACAGAAGAAAACAATGTATAAAAGTAACTATGGGGTGACAGGAATAGTAATTAATATACACAGAGAAGATCCCAGAAGGGAGAACATCATCATGAAGCTTTCCCTCATCTCTAATAATGGGTTTGTCAAGAAACATTTTAGAACAAGTAAGGAGGGAGGTTGAATGGGAAAAAGGAGACGGGCTTGGGAAATAACTGGTCTGAACCCTAACCATGAGCAGGAAACACCATGAATCAGAAGCACAGATCAGAAGTCCCAAAAAGAACCCTAGCTCCTGTAGGTGGGAGAATCCTGGAGGAGTTCCGGTTTTGAGTCTTGCCTCTGGGAGAGGAGGTTGTCATCCCTAGGGCACTATCTACAACGGCCTAGCTTCTCTTGGAGGTTTCCAGAGATGGAGAACGAGAGACCTTTGCTGCCAGTTCTCATCCAAGTCCTCTCCGTGCCAGGAGACTCTTCTAATGTCTTGCTAAAGCGTCTCCCGTGCTCCCTAGGGCCTTTTCGTTCCCCTTCAGAGTGCCTTAGACACAGGGCTTCTGAGACACAAAGAGCAGCCTCCTCCTTTGAGGCAATGCCGTCAATCTGGAAACAGCCATTAAACTACCGCTTAGCATTCTCATCCCTTAATGAAGGAGATTCATACAGAGGCTGTGAAGTCTCTTGGGGAATGTTACAGAGAGGATTCCAACATGAAACACAGACCAAACTAGACTGGCCCCTAAGATATCTTCCCAAAGCGGAAAGCCTTTGATTCAATCCTTTTTTGTGAAGTTTTCTACCACTCTGCTCAATTTTGTCATTCTCTCTGTCATCAGCCCAACTTTAAATCTGATATACATAGGAAGAGTTTTTTCTAATATAAAATAAAGCCTCATTAATTCAGGTTCAGTTGGAAAAGTCAAATCCCAATGAGTAAGAAATCAGAGTGAAAAGTATTTTCAATTTAAAAATCATGTCTATTTCAAAAGACTACATAATGGATATTAATAAATAAAATGAGAAAGTTAATAAAAATGGTGAGTTACAATAGTTTTATTTTTATGGTACTTTTTACTTTCAAAGTGTTTTCACATATATTATTTTATATTGGAAATTTTAGTCAATATTATAAAGAAAGTGTACAGATAATAGATCATCAAACCTAAGTCAAAATGTCTTGATTGCTTCCTACTAAATTTGAACTATTAACGCAATAAGAATTATATGTAATTATTTCCAGTCGGCATCACAGTATTCTGAATTAATGAGGTTCTGTTCTATTCGAGTTATATAATAAGCCTGACAACTTTATGGCCATCTTATCTCCTAGAGTGTCACTACCATCTACATATTAGTAATAAATACTGTTTCTTCACACAGAAATTTTTGTCATAACAGAGCATCCCACCTTGAAGAAGTTTCACCAAGTAAATTATCCCACACATACCTCTAGTAGAGAGGAAGCGTTCTGTATGATAAATGTGCTAAGGGTTTATGAGTCTCTAAAGATGCTTGCTTTGACTTAAAGTGAGCCTCCCTGGGGAGGTTATCCCAAGACAGCAAGGACAAACACTTCACAGAACTTACCAACATTCTCTTTGGGAAAACACAGTCAGGATTGGTCCATTTGATTATAACTAAAGGAACTAAAGTGATACAGGTAGAAACCCAGCACAGAATTTGAGGAACCCAGTGACACAGAGGAACCCAGTGACATTTGAGGAACCCAGTGACACAGAGTGTCTCCTGGCGTCTTCATCTCCACTTTCTTCTTCAAACCCACATTTTGAGTCACAAAGATTCCTGATTCTTTCACACTGGTTGAAAAGGCAATGGCTTTACCTACCTTAAAAAGTCTTAAAATGTTAGCCACCATGATGGACACGGAGCTTGCTGCAGCACCTATGACACCAGAAATCTTGTCGGGCTTAGTAAATATGGGTGGATCTCCATTAGCACACTTCACGTCGGACGCATCTTTCTCTATCAATGCCTGCACGAAGGTTAGTGACTGCTCCAAAGCATAGGTGTCCCTGGAGCATGTGTCAAGGATCCGGACACCCAGAGTGATATTGGAGAGGAGATCAGGGTCCTTGTTAATCTGGTCGATTGCATAAAGCATGGCCTCTAGTCTGTGGATCCCCTTCTCCTTCTTCAGCTCCCCACAAGGCACCCCTCTCTCTCCCTTTGCATGAACAGGAAAAAGACCCCCCAAAATGATGTCCCCATCCACCCGGATGGAATGGGCATACTCCTGGCTGTGAGTTCTTTGCATCATTGTGAGGATCCAGTAGAACTTGGCAGTCAAGAGGAAGAAACAAGGGCAAGAGGCTGAGCGTTTTCCCTCGCATACCATTTTCTCCACAGGTGGTATTGCAATCAGTGACCAGAAGTTTATTCTTGCTGCAGAAGAAGGGGGACCACCTGAAGCTGCACCTGTTGGAGTCTACCATCAGGGCCCATGGGGGAAGGCTCCGGGGGTTTCAGCAAGTTTTCTTGATTTGAACGTCACAGTGAATTTCCAACAGACCCTCGGTTCAAGTTTATTTCCACATAAAGCCAGCTTGCAAATAAATTAGAATAACATCTGAGGTTGTGATATTGGGATGAGGTCAACAATTCATGTCCTTGAATTCAGCCCTGTAGCAGAATTACTCCTGGGGAGAAGAGAAAGGAAAAGGGGGAAATTCAGTTCAATGAGGCTGTATTTTTTATATACTTAAGCCCTGTCTGCTCCAACTTTTTTATTTCCCCTATTCGCTAAGAACTAACTCTTTTTGGTCCCCTGTGATTCTGAACACCTGGCTGCACGACATCTAAGCAGGGAGATTGATGACATGTTTAGAGCAAGAGAAACAGAAAAGTATCAGCAGCTAGCTCACTTCTTTCAAACCAGAACATATTTTTATTTATCATTTTATTTCAATAAGTCCTATTTCCAGAAAGGTAAAATTCCTGTGATGGGTGGTATTATTTCTTGTCAAATTTGCTTTACCTTTTACAGCTACATAAATTTCACATTTAAATCTTGTCCACAAGATAATGAAAGGTTATTTTCTGTGATGTGTTCAACAAGCCAGTCATCTGTTAATGACTTTTTTTTTTTTTAGTATCCCAGATTTCCCAGTGGGAAACAGTGACTATTCCATCACAGAAAAGGAAGGAGGGAAGAAGAGGGAAGGGAGAAAGGGAGAGACAAGCTGCCAAAAGGTCTGAAAATATCTTGTAGCTTGCAGAAACATTTAGCAGAGAACATCCGCTACCTCATAGCAACTATCCTATTGTTCTCTGGTAATAAAACAAAGACTTGAAAATTAAACACATAGGGAGGGTTATGTGTGAAGATCTTCCTGTTACCATTGTCAGAGTTCCCAATTAATTTGTCAGGGTGGAAGCCATGGGCACACTTGCAGTTCTGAAGTAAACACGCCTCGATCCGAGAATCACTAGGAACACATCAGAGCTGGAGATCAGTTGGAAAGCGTCTTAATTTTGTCTGACTCGGTGGGGAAAACAGTCATTTCATCAAGACTAGAAATAACCTAGAGTGAAAGCATCTACGGGCAAATCGAGAGGAAACCTCATTCTGGGGCCTTCGTCCTTAAAGAATTCCACAAGACCCTTACAGAATAATTCTGAAGAAGTTTAACTGGAAACAAGAACTGACTTAGTGAAGAGAATCTGAGATTTGAAATGTATGTGTAATGAAGAGCATGAGCAGCAACAATATCTCCTGGCAGGATGCTTAATCTAATGTTCATTTCTAACCTATTTACACTTGAATCTGAAATCTGGACCGTTTCCCTTCACCCCAGCCAACCCACATCTGCTTGTATTTCCCATTCACTCCTTCAAGTTCCAGTTCATAAAATTCTCTTTCCATCTTCTTTGTCCTGAAAAAAAAAAAGGATGGTGCCTCCCCAGGGGACAACTGAACATATGCCCAAGCGCCTTCAGAGAAAGTTGCACTGTTTTTCACTTCCAGGTTTGAAAAGAGGCTCTTAGCCGACCACTGTGCTGACTTCCTGCATGTGTGCCGGGAACCCCAGCCAAGTGCTGGCCCTACTGCTAAGATGTTTCCAGGCTGCCTGCACAAAATGTGCCCTGCCTCCTGGCACGTGCTGTACCTTGACTTCCTCTGCACTGCCCCAAATATGTAGCCCTTTTACGATTTCCTCACCACTCAATTCACCCGGCAGCTGCTTCCGCATCAGAGTTCACAACAGCCTGACCTGAAGTATTCCACAAAAGGAAACACTAAGGAAGCCCACCTGAGTTTCTGGATGAACATGAATGTGCAATTAATTGCTGGTGAGTACAATTAGGACTCTGTCTTACAGTCTCACAGGGAAGACTAGTCACATCATGGTAAAATGTCGTTAACGCTGACCACTAATTTAGAGTTTGAGACCAAATCCATACTGGCTGAACCTAGAATAAATGGGCAAATGAAGAAGAAATTTCATTGGCCCTGCCCCTCCCCAACCAGCGAAGAGCAGGCCCTGAACCTCACCTGGGCAGCACAATAGAGCCAACCATGTTGGTGGAGGTGTGGGTGAGCCAGCCCTGATGTCTGATGTCGTGAGCATGGGAGAGCTGTCCCCATTACTCATCTGTCATGTGGCAGCATGGGAGGGGGAGAGATGCCCCCTCCCCCACCCATCAATGCCTCAGGCAAGTGGAAGAGCTGACCCTAAGGTCATAAGAGCAGGAGAACTGGCTCTGCTCCTCATCAGCTGCAGCACCTACACCTCACCTGGGCAACACAGCAGAGCTGGCCCTGAAGGTGCAGGTGTGGGAGAACTAACCCTGAGGACATGAAAGAGGGAGAACTGGCCCCGCCCCTTGCTGGAGAGCTCACCCAGGTGGTGAAGACAGGGGAAAGCGGGTGGGCTGACCAATCCTGAGATGACCCAGGCCCAGAACCAGAGTTATGTGTTGGCCCACCCCAACATCCACCCCATCTGTGATCTACTGGAGCACAGGGGCAGGGCGTGGTAGGGGGATGACGTCAGTCTTGCAGACCCAAGTCTCCACAACACAGGGCAGCAACAGGATGTCCAGAAAGAGTCCCAGTGAGGACTCAGTGGTATAGCAGACACCAGGGGCCTCAAACCAGACCAATGATTCTTTTTGATAAAGGTCCACATGTAAAGATAGATGAATAAAGGAGTTTACTGCGTGACTCACCGTGTCACACTACAGCTTCCATGATCAGATTTTCCCCTTCTTCCCTCCCGCCCCCCTTTTTTCTCTTAAATTTTATTTTGTTTTATGGGAGGGGTAAGAGATGGGTGGGATTGGCAGGCATGATGTGGAAGACACAAAGAATAAATAAAAATAAAGTTAAAAAGAGAAGAAGAAATTTCAAGGGTAGGCCCGTACTCCAAAGCCTGTCTTCATTGTGCCAAACCACCACAAACACCCTTACATGCCTAAGAGAATAAACAGTTTTCACCTACAGACAAACATGCACTCCATCAACTGCTCACATTTCCACATCTACTCATGAGGTGCTGAGTTAGTTCCACTTGCTGGTGTACTCCTAAAAATTAGTTTCTTTTTTTTTTTTTTCTTTTTTTTTCTTTTTTTTTTTTTTTTTTTTTTTTTTTTTTTTTTTGGTTTTTCGAGACAGGGTTTCTCTGTGTAGCTTTGCACCCTTCCTGGAACTCACTTTGTAGACCAAGCTGGCCTCCATCTCACAGAGATCCTCCTGCCTCTGCCTCCCGAGAGCTGGGATTAAAGGTGTGCGCCACCACCACCTAGCAAGTTTCTTTTCAAATTATTGGTATTTGCAATAATGTTTAGTCTCTTCAGCATCCCATAGCTCTGTTCAGAGCTCTAATTTAAAGAAAGGTTGGGGTATAGAAAGCAATGAGGTGGGAACCATTTGGGTTAGCAGACAAAGACAGGGAAATGGAAAACGGGGGGGGGGGGGGGGGGGGTTTCCCTTTGGGTTATCGATTATTGGACAGCTTGTTAGACTTTTGCTGGAGTTTCCTCCTCTGCAGCATGAAATTCATTGCATGCAAGCTCTCCAACTCTTGGTTTTCTTATCTGTAAGGGGAGAGAGCACCTGCCAACAGGCACACACTGCAAAACTACATCTGGCCCAGGGTACATGCTCTGTAAACAGGCGTCAATCTGGTCTGTCATTCTTTTTCTGCGGAAAGCAGAGCAACTTTTTGACTACTTGCCCAGTTGGTGAAGTGTTTACTGAATTCTGCTCACCACTTGAAACATAAAATCAGAGCTATGTATAAAATATTTAAATATTGCAGTTGTTTCAGAGTCTGATACATTGCCATAAAAATCACAGACCTGATAGGTTTCTCAGTTTCTCTTTTAAATTCTAAGGAAAAATAATATGTGAAAGACTAAATAACTTTATGTTTCATGGCATAATCTTATACTGCTTAATCCAGCTCTCCTACAATTCTGGTGGACTTTAATCCAAACAGTGATGGAATCAATATTTTTAAAGAAATAATGACCTTTCTGAGCTACAGATCCATACAGCTTTTCTTCATGTGCTGTGTTTGATTTGAAGTAAAATAGCTTTTCCCCCAAGCTGACCATGCTCTCAGCTTGCTTGAAACCCTTCCTGCTCCAATAGACTTTTTCAAGAAGGCGAGAGAACTGTTCTCTGGCAATTCTGAGGCCAGCAAGCTGCTGACACACCATGGTGGCTAACACTCAGGGAGCTTAACCATGCACTCTTCCATCTCACCTTTCTCTGTCCCCTCTAAGTGCTGTGCCACTGACCCTGACTATCCTACAGACCTGGGTGTCTTTACAAGAAATTCCCTGGCTGGATGATAGGCTTGTGATACAGGCCCACATTTTATTTTCTATGTGTGTTCCCTATGTCAAAGTCTCCAAGCACATAACTGTATCTCAAAGGATTTCCAAATGCTGCTTATTATTAACTCTGTTTAAGTGAGGGGGGAAAAAATCTCAGATAAAACAAGTTCAGCCCTAAGCCCATATATAGTACGCAGCAACACCCCCAAAATCATCAGATCCCTAAGGTGGGTGCTGTTCTTTGAGACAGCCCCAGGAGCGCAGAGGCTGGCTGTGACAGTACACTGAGGGTGAGGACCCCACCACTCCACAGAGTCTTTTATAATTGTGTATATTTTCCAATGGTTAGCTCAAGAAACAACAATGTGCAAATTAGAAAGGGCCAACTGTGGGACATTTCCAGAAAGGATATTTCTGAATCCCTCAAAGGGTTGGAAAATATCCGAACTTCCAAACTTCAGATCTGGTTTCCTGGCCAGCTGCTGCCAATGGTACAAGACCATCAGCACAAAGGGGGTCTATCAAGATCACCCCTCATGCCTTCCACGAGTGTGTAGCACTGACAGAGTAAGATTATTGTGTAAAAAATAGCATTAGCATAAAAAGCATTTCTTACAAAAGCGGCAGTCCAATCCTAGATCTGTCTGGCTCTCTAACACAAAGGGCTGTCCTGGGGAAGCACTGTATCTGTTCAGCTCTTCAACACAAAGGGCTATCCTGGGGAAGCACTGTATCTGTTCAGCTCTTCAACACAAAGGACTATCCTGGGGAAGCACTGTATCTGTTCAGCTCTGTAACACAAAGGGCTATCCTGGGGAAGCACTGTGTCTGTTCAGTTCTTTAACACAAAGGACTATCCTGGGGAAGCACTGTATCTGTTCAGCTCTCTAACACAAAGGGCTGTCCTGGGGAAGCACTGTATCTGTTCAGCTCTCTAACACAAAGGGCTGTCCTGGGGAAGCACTGTATCTTTTCAGCTCTGTAACACAAAGGGCTATCCTGGGGAAGCACTGCCATCAGCTCCTAAGGCTGCAAACCCAGGCATTTCCCACACTTGCAGCTCTTTAGATTGTTTGGAAATACATCATATTTTGTCTGCGTCCCAGACTGCTGCCTGTGTGGATTTTTAGTGGAGACATTGAGCAGGTCACCTCATCTCAGTGTGTTTCCACTTGCTAGTCTGTGAAATGGTGCTGTGACCGACCAGCTCTAAGGCGTCTTCCAGCTTCCTCTTCTAAGACTGTGTTACTCAGTAATAAGAGACTATGGGATTGTACTCAAACAGGAGAACAAGGCTTTGTCAACTGAGCACAATAACTGGTTTTGTTTGCAAGCAGGTAACCCCCACCCACCCCCAATTAGTGAGAGAAAGTTCTAAAAGCTCATTTATACAAGCAGGGCAGACATTAAGAAAATCGGGTCCAGAAGACTCTCAACTACTAAACAGATAAATTAGACTGTGGTTATTTGCATAACAAAAGAATTCACCACAGGTTTCCTTTAAATACCTAAACCCCATGCATTTAAAAAACAATCTGATTTAGTAGAATTCAATTTACATCCTTTGTAGATAACACAGCCATGCATAAAAAGAGCACATTTATAGTGTGTATCAGATTAGAGGAGGGGAAGAGCATGAAACCCGCTTACTGAATGCCGACAGTGGAACCATCACACGGTCTCATTTCCTCCTAAAATTCACCTAGAAGGTTGGCATCACAGCCCCCATCTGGATGGGAGAACCTGATAGCAGACAGGTGCTGTGACTGTCTGAAGGCTCAGGCCAGAGTTCACATGCAGGACTATAGTTACATTCTGTCCGCTACCCCAAAGCTTCTGGGCATGAGACTCTGACCAAACTGTATAAGGTGTTAGTAGGATGCCTGCGATCCTAGGGGAGCCTGAGTCTACTCTTTGGGTAAGTTACTTAGTTAGCCTGCTTGGTTTTTTTTGTTGTTGTTGTTGTTTTTCCTAAAGTGTGAACTGATTTCTGCCCCCCCTGCTGGGTTGTGACATCAAATGTCATAATGTACATTAAGGGACTTGTTAAACTGTCAAGTGATATAAGAATGCACAGAGGTAGTATTGGTGTAATAACCAGTCCCAGAACTAAAATATTTTACTCATAGATGATACTTGGACCTGAGGAAAACACTTTCCCACGACCAGCATGGAGGGTCAGACCTTAGCAACAGGCATGTAGCCAAGAATCAACTTTACAAAGTCCACACCAAAAAGGAGAGCTCAGAGGAAAACTGGAAGGCACAAGGGGAAGTTCTTGGAACTACAATATCTGACCTGAAGGCCACAGATATCCAAAGCACCCAAAGGGCCATTCTTAAAATACAAGACATTCTTCTTCAGTGAAAACAGGAAAACTTCATTAGTAGTGAGCAAAATATAACACTTTTAGTACTAAAGGTTATTAGCACTGGAAAAGTAGGAACTTGACAATACATGTGTTCAATAACTGCTATATAATCCTCTGGGGCTTTCTCTACATCTTCCCACTTCTCCTTATCTGTTCCCTGCCCCTTTATAGAGCAGGCTCCTGCTGCCCAACAGACTGATGTGTCCTGTGGTCAAGGACCTCAAAACCATGTTTCTCTTGGCCTTGGTTCTCCCTGGGGAGTAAGTACATTCATCTGCAGGTGTCAAGACCTGATGATCTCCCTCCAACTGGAACAACTGTGTTTATTAAACAATTCCTAAGAAAGGCTGAAATATCTTACCATCATTAGCAGACTGGGGTACAAGCTGAGAAAGGAGGTGTAACAGGCACCTTCTTTCCACAGTGCCCCTCTAACCATCCCCACAGTGATGGGGCCCAGATAAGATGACACTATGCTCAAGGTCCTCCCAGTCAGTGGATGAGTCTGCTCCAACTTGCCAAAGTACCAAGAAGAACTTAAAACCAGAGAAAACATAAGTGGAAGGGAAGGGGAGAAAGAGAGGGTAGGAGGAAGGAAGAGAGGGAGGGAGGGGGGAAAGGAGAAGAAAGGAAAGAGAAAAGAAGATGGAAGGAAGGAAGGAAGGAAGGAAGGAAGGAAGGAAGGAAGGAAGGA
>CABHPH010122399.1:0-13832 GCA_902168325.1 Peromyscus nudipes | reverse complement strand
GGAAGGAAGGAAGGAAGGAAGGAAGGAAGGAAGGAAGGAAGGAAGGAAACCTAAATTCCTAACAGTAAAGAAAAGCTCCCTTGAAATGGAGATAAAAATATGATACAACTGACTGCCAGGCTCACAACCTCTCCTCTTACAACATGAACTAACCACTCCTGCTAGGCAAACCCAGTATGAGAGTCTGGTAACACCCCAGGTTCTGTCCTGAAAACAGAAACCATTTCCTGGACCTTTCAAAGCCAGCCTATTCAACAGGCACTGGGATATGGTCAGATTTTTGCTGTGGTTCTCAGCAAAAGATAAATCCATGTAGCGTCTTGGTCTAAGATACCGAGTCAGAGCAATGGCACTCTGACTAAAGCAGGGTCCTCTTGATGTTCCCCACTGGGAGAAGACAGTGGGATAAAAACTTAGAAGGAAAAATATCATTGCACAAGCTTGCATGTGCAGTATTCAGTGCGCCATGCCCTAAAGACAATGGAACATTCTTACACAAAGATTGGCGCTTGATACTGCCAACGTGAATGTCAGCTGGGCTGTTTGCTGCATAAATACCAATTAAATAAGCCCGGAAGCAGCTTCAACCTGCCCAGCCAAGTCTGAAAAGAGCACATCACTCCAGACCTCTAACTTTCTTCTGCACTCCTCCAGTTCAGCTCATCTGGGCTCACCCTTTTCCCTCTTTCTTTTGCATCTGAATGGTTAGAACTATTCCATCAGCCACAACTTGCAATGGGCGGCGGGGGTGGGGGGCGCACAGCAGGGCAGAGCTAGCCAGCACAAACCAAATAGAATGAATTGAGCCTACAAGACAGTATTCAGCTGTGTTCTCAGCATCTTCTGAGAAAATGTCTCCTAGAAAGCTTCCCCTCCTAAATTGTTTCCACATGCCTTATTTAAGAGCAGATATTCTCTTTATCTCGGGTGTAGTACAACCTGTAGTTGACTCTGAGATAGGAAAATTGCATTAGAAAACCATTTCTCTAGTGAATGGGACTCTTTTCAAAATTATCAAGCCATATATTTGCAAGACCCAGAGAATGCATTTCATACAGCTGATTGTCTCCTATCGAGGTCTTTCAAGACACTGCTCACAAGCAAGTGACCAAGATAAACTCGAGTGGTTCCTGTAGCCATTTGCAATTATTGACAAACAGTTTCATAACGGAAAATGGAAATTACAGTCAAGTGCAATAAGCTGTTTATCCAAGATCTACCTGCTGGTGGCTCTTTCTCTCTTTTCATTTTTCTTTCAAGCAAAACACAAGCTATCGTCGGAATGCATTTGTCCTGATAGTAATTTTTCTTGCAAATACCTCCACCGCAAACCCTATCTTCAGTTCTTCCAGTGGTAAGATTAATGGCCAAGATCCTAGTGTATTCTCGGATGTTCACGAGATTCCCACACTGTCGGGTCTATGGGAAAAGATCACCCCCCAAATTGACAAATAAGGTATTCCCTCCAGGGGTGGAACTCCCGGGGGGTGGAGGGGGGTCTTCTGCAATTCACACACCACCACTATCCTGAGCACACAGACATCCTTTGAAGACTGGCTCCCCAATTTAGGCTAGAAGCAATTCCTCAGGGAAGCTCGGAGGTGCCTTCTTGCGCAACGGGTGACTCGCACGCGCCTCTGCATTTCATTTGCACCAAAGAAGCGTGTCAGACAACGGGGGTGGGGGGTACTGGTGGGGATATGATTCTGTTATATTTTTCACCAACTGTATGAACCTCAAGGGACCTAGGAGCCCTTTGAGTAGATGGGCTCACTCCGGCCTCGTGGCTGAGAGGTCTCCATCTAAATCTTAGGCAGTAGCCACTCACCCCACCCGGGGTCCCCTCCTCCCCGCCGCATCTTCCTTTTCCTTCCCAGTTCCTTAGACCGTATGAGCCCAACGCACAATAGAGTGTAGGGCCGCGGGGAAGGACCTGGTTACTCTAGCTTTTCCCAAGCACCCCGGCACCGCCCCAGTCCTCGCCACCAACACCCCCGCGCGCCCTAGGCTCCAGTCTCCTGAGCGCACCGGTCCGAGAGCGCCTCCGCCCCCGCCACACCTGCCGGCTGCAGACGCCCACACCCCTCTCTGGTCCGCCAGATACAGGGGCCACTCTGACCGTAGGTGCTGCCGAGGAGCTGCAGGGAGCGTCTGCCGTGGCTTCGGAAACTCTAGATCCTTGAATCTAGATTCCCCCCACCCCCAACAGGACTCGGAACTCCAGCGTTTTCCCCAGAGCTGTGGGGAGGGGGCAAGGAAATCCCAACCTCGCGGAGCTAACTTGGGGACCACAAACTCAAGGCAGAGTGTATGCGCTACACAGGGGTTGCGGGTCTCGAGGACCCCCTACATCATCAGGCTTTTCCTGCGACACCCCCCCCCACACACACACACACTCTTCCCCAGATCCTTGTTACACATCCATCTAGCTGGAGCTCAGGAAGGCGGGGGTTACCCCAACTCATCCCGGAAGCCGCTAACTTCGGAAATCCTTCGATTTAGATTCGCATAACCAATGTACCTGGGTATCTCGGCCGGGCAAGTCCAGATTCCGTCAGGGCAGGTCCAGGAGGTCACTCAGGCCAAGCAATCTTAGGCAGAGTGATTTAAAACCCTGCCGCCACACGCCCGGTTAGAGCATCCTAGGAGCGCCGGCCCACTCCCGTCACCCTTCAGTCTCCCATTCAGCGTCTAAACTTTCGGGGGATCACATCTCCAAGTCTTGGGAAATCCAAGCTAAGCTCCCTCTATTCCACACCTCTTCACTGGAATGTAATCATGGGAAGACAAGAGGGGTGGCCGCCTTGTTATTTGCAACGTAAAATCAACAGACACCCAATCAAGCTCCAATGCCCGGCCAGCCCCTCGCCCCCTGGTGCCCACTCCCCCTCTCTCCCCATTCGCGTTTCTCCGCCCGCCAATTTTTTTCCCAGACTCTGGTGTGCAAAGCCATCTACTTGTGCCCAGAAAAAGCAGATCATTAAAGTAATCAGAGAAGAAAGCATACACCTGGCTGTCAGCTGCATGGCTTGGGGAGAGAAAAAGGAAATGGCAATAAAATCGAGGGTCCTACTTTTGCAGCCAGCTTGGGGTTGGGGGGAGTTGAAAGGTGGGGGCTTTTCTGGTGTGCTTCAGCGCTTGCTTTCTTCTTCTGTGCCTGCTGTTCAGCGGGGAGTCTTACCCTGCTCCCCGCAGAGGGCGAGGTGAGGAAGCCCGCTGGGGACCCGCATCTCCATGTCAGCGCCGCCGCCGCCGTCGCCACCGCGCGAGGCGAGCACCGCGGCCGCACTTGTGGCTGATCTCCGGGCTGAGGGGATTGAGCTGACCGAACCACCGGCGAGTCTCTTCCATGTGAATAACAAATACTCCCACCGGCGGCCGCGATTGGTCTGCGCCCTGCGCCTCCCGATCCTCCTCCCGCGGCCATTCACCCCACGCGGCGCGTGGATCCGCGCTCGGGATCGCGCCCGGGATCGCCAATCGCTTCGCGCCAACCAGTCACCCCGGAAAGAGGGAGGAGGATCCCCGAGGGGCAGAGGCCCCGGCGTGGGTAGTGACGGGGACACCCCAGTGGCAGGACCCCTTCGGCGCTCAAGTCAGAATCAACTCGGGGACCAGGAATAACAGAGTTCTGGTTTTTGTTGTTATTGTTGCTGGTGTTGTTTAAATATCACCCCCACCTGCCCCGCCCCGGACAAAGAAGGGAGGGTTCGAAGATAGGGAGAGATGGGGTGGCTGGGAGAGAACCGCGGCAGCGGCGCAGTGAGCTCGAGACCCACGCGGAAAAGCGCGCTCGACGCCGACCTGAAGCGGGGGGAAGGAGGGGGGAACGGCTCTGGAGAACACGGAACCCCTTCCCCTCCCAATGAGCATAGCTCCGAGGAGGGTGACCATGACAGCTGACAAGTGTCCTGACACTTGCTTTCTTTTCAGTGATGTTCAAAGTAGCGCCCGCAAGCCTCGCACTTCCATGCAAAGTTTGCCTCCCGCTAGCTGCTGTCTGGTCCTCGGTACTGCCCAGTGGCTCGGACACCAGAGGATGCCAGGGGACGCCTTCTGTCGCGACCCTGAAGCTGGAGGAGGGACAGAGCACAGTCCCACCCCGGGCACTGTACGGGACCAGGCAACCAAGGCGACTGTCATTTTGTGGAGAGAATTAGAGGTGCCCAGATCAAGGCGTGAAACTCCTGAGGAGCTCGCTCACCGGGGAAACCTCAGGATTCCCTACCATTCCGCGGCCCAGAACCCGCTGGGCTCCGAGAGCACAAGCCGGTGCCCCTTCCTGCTGTCTACTGCCCAGATGCCTCCACTGGGCGCCCGTCCCGCGGAGAGAAGAAGGGAACCCCCTCGCCGCATCACCCTGAACCAGGGGTGCTCTGGCTTGTCTGGCTTTGGGTTGGTGAGAAAGTTCCATCTAGAGGTGGCCGCGCGCAACTGCAGCCCAAGACCAGAGCCCAGGAGAGAGGAGTACAGAAGGAGTTGGGGGCTGGGGGGAGGGGGCGCGTAATCAATGAAAGAGAGGGGTTGGGGAGGGAGGAGGTTAGACTCAGTACGCTACAGAGATTTTTTTTTTCAACTTCATAAGCATCATGAACTTTATAAGCTTCATCACAGGTCACAGGTATAGGTTATGAACCTTATCCTGTTCACGTTTCTTTAACTTTCTAACCAACTCTAAAACGATCAAAATTATTGATTCCTCTCTACAGAGGAAGAAAGAAATCTGGATTTATAGATATGCTTGGAAAGTGCTAGCCTTGGAAATCGGAATTGAAAACCCCTATAGATGATTACTTCCCCGATGCCCTGGCTGTCCCCAAGGCTGGCATTAAGGCATGAAGTTTCCAATGAGAAGACCACAGCCTCCTCCCTGGTTTCCTAAAGCCACCCAGACCCTGTTAGCAAAGAGTCAACAGATTTGCAGATCTGGGGTCCTCCTCCCTATTCATTCATTCCGTCTCTTGTCTCTAGAAGAGAAACTCCTTGCTTGTAAAATCATTCTTTTACGGCCACAGATAACTGGTGGGGAGGATTTGGAGGGATAAGTCAGTACCTTTTAAGGTGAAGAGAAACCAGAAATGATGCCGAAATGGGACTGAGCAGGCTCAATGACTGCAACTCCGAGGTGAAGTTGAGGAGTTTCCTTAGGAACTTGAGTTGCTCCCTCCTCCCCCTGGAGGTAGGGAAGCAATTTTGGCAGCCTGGTTTCTACGCAGGCAGCCCAGCTCAGACAGGTCACCAATCTGGGGTCTGAGGTCATCTAGACTGGTGACCTCTGTCTGAGTAAAGCTATCCTAGGATGTGTATGGATTTGAATGAACTCCTCCTTAGGCTCTTTACTGTGTGTGTCTTAGTACATTTAGGTGAAAGATGGACATAAAGGAAGCAGGAGGCAGCTCAAGGCTGAAAATACTCTGAAAAACAGAGCTGCTGACCACATTCTGGTCTTCAGGGTCTGGTCCAGAGTCCCTACAGTGTTAATGCCTAGTGTTAGCCAAGAGGGCAGTGCTCTGGTGGGCCCATTTCCATAATGAGGACAACACAGCTGGCTGTGGCTTTGGAAGTTTGACAAGGCCCAGTAAGCTGCTAGGGAGAGAAGTGGCTAATGAGCTGCCTTTCTCCTTTTCCTATTGATCATCACCTGCAGAGAACCACTATCTTCCAGGCATGTTGCTGCCTTTTCTGATGCAGACCTCTGAGAAATAAGTGGGCCTGATCTCTCTCAGGGACAGTATCCTTTGCATCATCCTTTATTCGATGCACAGTATAGAATCATCATCTCTCAAACCCCACATGAAATCTGGTCAATAGGGAATAGAACCTTTCTACATACAAATATTTCCAATGGCTTTACCTTGAAGCCCCTGAACATCTGACTTGGGCTCATACATACATTATAATCTACATGGAGTAATATCACAAAAGGAGAGAGATTCTCTGCTGTAGAGATGGATCCTTGTCGGCAGCATTCATATGGAAAAACAAAACCCACCTCTTATCTAAACTTGGTTTATCCGTCCTCATCCCATCCTCTGCTTCCCTTTTGCTTCAGTCTAAGTCAAGAGAGTATGGCAGCCCAGCCCCGACAAGCCTGTGATTCCAGAATCACCCACCTTGACACTTCCTGGAATTCCATTTTCTTCGGTATGAAACATGTCTTTGTAAAGTGTCTGACCTTATCATATTCTCCACAAATATTTATGTAAATCAAACACATTTCCTGGTAGTTAATCCTCCAAGAAGATTTGAATATAATCTTCTCATTTTCAGTTGATTTAAAATGTGAGAAACTGTCCATGTGTTGGAAAATGCAAAAAACAATACCATATGTTTGGGGGCCATTTAACTCAAACTGCAAGATGTAGTCCACATGTGGAGATTTATGCTGCAATTCCTGGTTTGGGGCAATGGTGAGATCAGGAAGGCCACTCCCCCAAGAGGAACTGCACCTCAGATTTTGGAAACAATCACAGTACTTTCTCTGTTAGACTTCTGAAAGTGTCAGTGAGTGTATCACGTGGGTTCTGTCCGCTGGAGTCAAGATCAGACATGTTAGAGTGACAGTCACCCAGAGCCAATGAGGTTCATGGGAGAAACAGTCAGTGCATTGCATACCTGCAGAGTGGAGTGTCAAGAGACACCACGACCAACATAACTTATAAAAGAAAGCATTTAACCCATGACTTGCCTACAGTTTCAGAGAGTTAATTCATGATCATCACGGCAGGAAGGCAGGCAGGCATACCACTGGAGAAGCGCTTACATTCTGATCCACAAGCTGGAGGCAAAGAGAGATTGGGCCTGGTGTGGGCTTTTGAAAGCTCAAAGCCCACCCTGAGTGACACACCTCCTCCAACAAGGTCACACCTCCTACTCCTTCCTAAAGCAGTTTTATCAACTAGGGACAAAACAAATATGTAAAAAATATATGAGTCTATGGGGGCCATTCTCATTCAAACTACCACATGGAACCACAGGGAAAATTCCCAGAGAGGATGTATATAGTCTCTGTCATTTTCATTTGTTCCCAGGAACACAACCTAAGACAAAGATTTCAGGGGAGATAGTTTAATTAAGAGGAGGAGGAGGAGGAGGAGGAGGAGGAGAAGGAGGAGGAGGAGGAAATCTCAGTAGTCAGGAAGAGAAGTGAAGTCAGACACTACTATAGGTATCTGGAACTTGTTCTCAGTCTTCTCCCAGTGGAGAATTCTGCAAACCAGTGTAAAATATATACAACAGAGCGGTTCCAATGGACAGCTGAAGGAAGTAGAGGATCCATAGCCCTGCACCTATCAGCTATTAATTAGGATGATGTTAATCTCCAGTATTTAGTCTGTCACATGTTTGGCAATGTAGACTCCAAAGGTCAGGTAAACTCCCTTTGTAGGAGATGGTACATGTGTTGGCAGTTAGTGTGCAGGTGATATGTAAGTACTGACCAGTCTGTAAAGTTGTCTCAGGCAAACTTCATAAAGCATACTATCATCAAAGTGCTATCTCTTCATGAGTGACCTAATCACCCACTTGCCCTCAGGGATACTGGGATACCAGTTATAAAACACAGGTTCATAGGCTATGCTGTAAAGTTGTCTGAATGAGATTTGCTAATATAAGTCTTGGGAATCTGCATGTTTTTCAAATACATAGTGAGTCCGATGATGCTCATTAAAATTTGAAATCCAGAGCATTTGGGAAATCATTCTCCTGCATACAGTCAGTGCATTGCCCAAGGAGGCAGGTCTTAGGAACTGGATACCCCAGGAATGGATGTCTAGACTGCCCATACCTGTTCATGGCCGCAAATGACAACAAATGCTAGTTTGGTTGTAGGGTAAAGGGCATCTTTTACATTGTTGGTGGAGTGTATACTAGTGAAGCCACTTTGAAAATCAACCTGGAGGGTTCTCAAAAAACTGAAAATAGATGCTAGAGAGATGGCTCAGTGGTTAATAGCACTTCCTTCTCTTCTTAAGTTCAGTTCCCAGCATCTTTGTTGGGAAGATCCCAATCACCTATAACTCCAGCTTTAGGGGACCCAACATCCTCTTCAGGCCTCTGCAGATACCAGCGCACACTCACACACAGAAAGAAAGAAAGAAAGAAAGAAAGAAAGAAAGAAAGAAAGAAAGAAAACCCACACACAAATAAAAGTAAATATTTTTTAAAACTAGAAATAAAACTGATACAACCCAGCTATACCATTCCTGGGCAGATACCAAAGGGATTTACACCCTACTGCAGAGATAATTGCACATCCATGTTAATTGCTGCTCTATTCACAACAGCTAGGAAATGGATTCAGCCTAGATGTCCAACAACTGATGAATGAATAATGAAAATGTGATACATACACACAATAAAAATTTATTAGCAATGAAGAAAGATGAAATTCACAAGTAAGTGGATGAAACTACAAAATATTATTCTGTGTATGGTAACCAGATACCAGTGTTCTCTCTCATAAGTGGAACATAGTTTTAATTCTTTTGTGTGTTTAACTTAAAATACCTGTAGAAGCCATGTAACTACAGAGGGGCAAGTGGAGGTAGGCTTTTTAAGGGATGGGTGATACTAAAACATAGGTAAAATGGAAGTATAAAGGGGGAGAACCAGGGATATGAAGGGTTAAAAGGGAGAGGGTTATAGAGATGGGGAAGAAGTGGGGTGTGGGAAAGGAAAAAATACCATGTGGAAACCCATTATCTTATAACTCAATTAAAAAATATTAAAGAGTTTGAAGGAGGCTTCCCAGTCTGGCTAGATAATTCTGCTCCTAGAAGCAGCAAGGCCCTAAGCAAGAACCTCATTGCCAGGTATGGACTACCTCCATAGGAGTTACTTGTCAGGGAGATTTCAGAAGCCTCCAAAGCAACACCAACTCTCACCTTTCTGTTTGGTTTCCTACCAAAACTAGATGATAAAACCCTTTTTCTGAAAACATCATGATTTTAAGATTTAGAGGAATCAATCTGGTATTGAACTGGAGGCATCCTCTCTGCCGGCTAGCTTTCAGAGTGTTAGGAGGCGTTGTGCAGGCTGCAGGGGGAAGAAAAGACATCAGTGGTCTTACCCAGAAGTGAACTCTATGAACTATAACATACCTGGCAAGATAGGCCCACTTGTGTAGTAGTGGCATGATTGTTATGGTGTCAACCAACTGTTCTCTGATTGGATTTGATCCCATACCTTGTGCTGTAAGCTTGGTCAAAAACCCATGCCTTGGAAGGTCGTAGTCCCTTTGAGGGAAATTACTATTGATGCTTCACCAAATAGACATAAAACTGATCAGCCTTCTAATTTTTATGTTTACATCTTTATATAAAGATTTCTTTCAACCCATAGAAAGAAGCCTCTGAAACTTGGGAATTAATCATGATATCACCAAGTGGTATTCGTAATAATAAAGTGAGCATGGTAATGTGTGGTCCCAGTGAAATGCTGGTTACATGTCCTTCCATAGTAATGCTTATATACTTAAGGGCACAGGGCTACCTTCTGGTCCTCCCTTGGCCTGGTCCTTCCCATTGGCCTGGGCTAGCCTGGGAGAAGACAGCTCTGTGCCACAGTGTGGTGGTTGCTTCTTCCCTGAAGCATTGGCTTCAGGGATGTCTTTGTACCAAAGAGAAGAATTGCCTTTCAGTTTTCATGTGACTTCCTCCAAGTCTCCAAAAGCATATTTCTTACACCACCTGAGAACTCTGTGCCTCACACATGTACTGGAGCATGTTATTCCTTCTAGATCCCTTCTCAGCAGGCCAGTTAGTATTATCATCTCCTCAGACACCTCTCCAATTCCTAGAACAAATATGGTCCACAGAATGCTGATCTTCCTTTATTTTGTCTCTTGTCATATGTCTGTTATGCTGAACTAGACTGTCCTCTGGTCTAGTGGTAATGGCTACTTTTGGGTCCCTGAGCATATAATAGATAATCAGAAATTGCTTGAATATTGACCGTGAAAAGAATCAAATAGACACATCTTCACCACCAGCATCATTACTATCACCCCCTGCCACGTCCGCCACACAACCACTATTACCACCACCACCACCAGTCCTGTCGCCATCACCTGGACAAAACACCACCCCCCAAGGCTAGTAAGTGGCACAAAAGAAAGCTTAGCACATACCATAATTTTCAATCGTTTTGTAGAAACTGCTACATGTAACTTGGGTCTTGGTGTGACTTCCATTTCAGCTCTTTGAGCTTAAATTTTATTTAAACTTTATATTACTTTTAAATTATTAATTGAATTTTAAACGTGAATCTCTGAGATTTGAATCAGAGAATGCTTAGCATGGTGGCAAATAAAAAGAACATACGTGGGAGCAATAGCTCATATTATCTAGAAAACAATCTGCATTCCATGCAAGTTTAGATTTATAACAAAGATTTTTGTGATAATTGTGAAATTCAGAAATGAGACTTCCGGTGGCAGAATTTTGTTGTTGCTGTCTATCAGCTGGCTAGGTATTGATGCCAAATAAAGTACATAAATGATCAGAAACTCAATAATAAGTCCACTTAAGCTATTTGAATCTTTCCAAGGTCAATAATCAAATGACTCATGATTACTGTTTGGCTCAGGGACCCAAATGAAGCCATAGCCACTACAGCATAAGGCATTCCAATCCTCCCTGACAGATGTGTAATAATGCAGCAAAATTAACAACCCGCCGTTAAATCTTGTAGGTCAGATTGGGGTATGTTGAGAGTTTGGAGAGACTGTGGGAAAAGATCAAGCTGGTTCAGAGAGGATGTGGAGAGAAGAGTAACCTGTGGTTTTCACGCTTATAAGACGCAGCTTCCCCTTCCAGAATTGTTTAAAAGAATCTTACTAAAATGTGAATTTCTAGTTGTAAAATATAACTAAAGACAATCAAATCGTGAACTCATTTTTATATTCAGAAACAGAGTGTGCCTGTTAAGAGTTCATTTCATACTGCCTACTGCTGTGTAACAAATTGCCTCTAAAAGAATGGCTTTAGCAGTTTTTGTATCTCCCAGTTTCTGTTGATCAGGAATCCTTGCTAGCTGTTGACTGGCCATCACCACTAATGCCTTGCTACACAAGCCTCCCAGTAAGGCAGCTCACACCACATCAGGGTTCATCATATTCGTAAGCAAGAAAGAGAGCAATGAACGCCAGGAAGATGGCAGTCACAGCCCTTTGTAACCTAATATCAGAAGTGACATCACATCATATTTGTCATATTCTGTTTATTAAAAGCGACACTAGGTCCAGCCCACACTGAAGCGAAACGAGGAGACTACATATGATGTGGGTACAAGAAAACAGGGATTATGGGGACCTCTACCAGAAGTCTGCTGCCATAGGGAGATATGAGGTTAGCGTGCGGCATACCCTTGCAGAGTACAGTCAGCTCTTTGTTAATGAAAATGCTGTGTAGGTGGTATATGAAACAACTGCCTGAGTATTTTGGAGTCAGATTTACTGGAGTGGAAGTTACAGGCAGTTGTGACCCACTACCACCACGACCCCCTGAGGGGCAAGGGTGGTAAGCCTTAGTCACTGCTGTGTTTTATTGCCTAAAACTGAAAGTGTGAAGGATAAAGATCCCCCTCTTGTCTCAGAAGAAGAAACCAGAATTTCCAGAAAACCCAGGCAAGTTCTGGTGTAGTTGGGTTTTTGTTACTGTTGTACTGTTGTTGTTTTGTATGTTTGCTTGGGAAGAAAAGTGACCATGGGGGCAAACACGCAGCCTGTAGGGGACACGGGGCGCTGCAGGGAACACGGCAGGCTGTAGGTAATGTTGGAGTATGATGGGCAGTAGCTATGGGAACAGTGAGAGCGCAGGGCAGTGGGCCAGCCCATAAGCAGTCAAGGGGGAACCACACAGCTCAGAAGTCAAGGGCAGATCTAAGTCCAGATAAAGGTTTATGAAAACTGAGAACTTAGAAGAGAGCCAGGGAAGAAGTAATCTGTCCTCAGGGATATATTAAGGGGGGGGGGGGGCAAACTGAGAAGGGATCAGATTGGTCCATGCAAACTCCCCCTCCGTCTTGTGCTTGCTCATTTCTCTCTTACCTCAGCTTCTCTACTGTTGTCCCCTAACTTTCTCTTCCCATCTCCCTTCCTTTCAGCTTTCTTTCAGCCCTCTCTCCTTAAGTGACTTTTATCAAGAGCAGGGGGTATTTTTATGTGTTTTACTTTCAGAATAGAATGACTTGTTCCCTGTTTTTAGGAGAATAACCTAGATAGCTGGCTACTTGTTAGAAAACTTTGTTTTAACTTCGTTATACTATTTGTAGTGTGTTGAATGCCAATTCATTTCCTCTCCATGTGTTTGTAACCTTACTGAGAACTCTAAAGTGAACTGAGCCCCTCTGTGTTCTAGTTGGCTGTCAAGCTACAAGAACATCCTTATCAGTAAAGTCTCCATTTACGAAAGGGTTATTTTCCAAAATAAGCCCCAAGGTTTCCAACTGGAAAGCAGAACGAACTATCAAATCTGTGTTAAATTTAAAATTAGATAACCGAATGATGGAAGACTTCTTACAGTACAAAGTCAGTACGAAGAGAGACTCTGCTGTTGCAAACACACTATCACATTATGACAAATGACAATCAAGAACTTCACAGCCAGCATGTAGCAAAAAGATCGACTCAGCCATTGAATCTCAGACTCAGAGGAGGGAGCCTAGGTTTTTAAAGGCCTAAAATGAAACCTTTCACCTCAGTTCTGAGGCTATTTTAGCAGCACGTGCAGGGTCTCCAGCTGCTGCACCTCGAGGTGCAACCCTGTCACTGCCGCAGCTTAATGAGAACAGTGTGACAGCCATGCACTGACTAGGAAAAACCCCAGAGACACCTGGGTGTCGTTGCATCACCCCACCCAGCTGCTACAGTCCAGGAGGGACTTCACCTTTGCCACCACCAGGCAAGACAAAAGCATTCTCAACATCAGAACCATTGCTGGCAAACCCAGTGCCCTACCATAAAGATATTTATATATGTTATTGTGTTCAAGCCTGAATCAGACAGGGGCCTTGTAAACTGCATAATAAACAGACAATACAATCCTCTCTTCCCAGGCTACAATGAGGCTACCCGTCAGAGCAGGCAGGGAGACATCTTTTCATCTGGCAAGACCAACTTCCTCTAAAGAGTTGTTTTGAGACAAACACATCCTCTCACATACAGTTTTTAAGCAAAAATTAAGCAAATAAACTCTGAGATTTTCTTTTATAAAATGTTCAGAAGTATCCAGGGGAAGAAATTTGTATCTCTCGTCTATTAATGAGAACTGGCACTCCCACCTGGGCTCTGAAGAAAGACAAGACAAAAAGGGAAAAGAGAAAATGAGACAAGGCAGGGAGAAAATCCAGAAAGTTGCTACAGAACAAAGAACAGAATTAAAGTCATAAAAAAAGCAGATTTTTTTTTTCACAATTCAAACTTTGGTTATATCTAGAATCCTCAAACTAGACAAGGCTATTAAGATAATCTTATCCAAGTCTTCATATCAATCATAATGAAAACTTATGCCCACAGCAAGAAAATTGCTTGTCCAAGGTCCCCCAGTGTGCTGAGAAAAGGATGTAAGTAAAAGACTGGCCTCATGAGGGACACGTGTGCAGAGAATTCTCCGAATCATGCTGCTAACAAACTCTTAGGAGACTGGAGCTGCTGAACTTGGCATTAGCCATGGGTATAATGGACCTTTTTTTTTTTCAGTTACATTCAAAAAGAACTAAAATGAATATACAGGTAGAGAACCCATTGCCCTAAAATCTGAAATGACAAATTCTCCAGAATCTGAAACTTTAAGTGGAGCATAATGCCTCAAGTGGAAATTCCACACCATGAC